>SKCR01049666.1:0-206304 GCA_019454045.1 Zanthoxylum bungeanum
TCATTTTCAGGTGTTGGACATCGAGCCACTGACTTATTGGAACTCATACATTCTGATGTATATGGTCTTATGAGTCAGACTGCACACAGTGGTTTTTCATACTTCATTACTTTTATCGATGATGTGTCACGGTACAGTTATGTTTATCTGATGAAACATAAATCGGAAACCTTTGAAAAGTTCAAAGAATTCTGAAATGAAGTAGAAAAACAAGCTGGACAATATATTAAATGTCTTTGATCTGATCGAGGCGGTGAATATATTAATGGAGAGTTCACTGATTATTTAAAGGAGAATGAGATTCTCGCTCAATATACTCCTCCTGGTACTCCACAAAATAATGGAGTGTCAGAGAGGAAAATCAGACATTATTGGATATGGTCTGATCTATGTTGAGTTATACAGATTTTCCCTATTACTTATGGGGTTATGCTCTTTTAACTGTCCCTCATCTCTTGAATAAGATTCCTTTTAAAGATGTTCCTATGACTCCGTATGAGATATGGACCGGTAGGAAACCGAATCATAGTTATATTAAGGTTTGAGGTTGTCCTGCATACATCAGGATGGCTCAGCAGAATAAGCTTTTACCTCGAGGGCAAAAGTTTAGGTTTGTTGGATATCTTTCAAATACAAAATGATATTTGTTCTAAGATACCGAGCATCAAAATGTGTTCGTAGCTCGCTTCGTAAAATTTCTAGAGGTAGAATTTTTGTCAGAAGATGGTGATCATAGACATGTTGAACTTGATGAAGTACAACCTGAGACCAACGAACCGACAGAGGAACTTGAAGTTCAAGAAGATGAAGAACCTTCATTACACAAACTCCATAGGTCACAAATGGTATCAAGACCTCATGAACGCTTGTATTTGATACAAGAAAATAGTCTCGATATTCTCTTAGTTGAAGAGACTGACCATTTTACCTATAGAGAATCGATGTTGGACATCAACTCCGTGAAGTGGCAAGACGCCATGAAATCCGAGTTAGACTCATTGCATAAGAATCAAGTTTAGGACTAGGTTCCGCTTCCTGAAGGAATTATTCCGGAAGGAATTGTAAATGGATTTACAAAAAGAAGCGCGGGCCTGACGGAAAGGCTGAAATCTTTAAAGCCCGACTGGTAGCTAAAAGTTACTCGTAGCGACCTAGTGTCGACTACGATGAAATTTTTTTACCAGTTGCGATGCTAAAGTCTATAAGGATTTTTTTTATCTATTGCCATTTACCATGATTACGAGATTTGGCAAATGGATGTCAAAACGGCTTTTCTAAATGGATTTCTTGATGAAGAAATCTATATGGAAAAGCCGAAGGGTTTTGCATCCAGCGAGAACTCGGACATGGTATGTAAGCTTAAGAAGTCTATTTATGGACTTAAACAGGCTTCACGAAATTGGAATCTTTCATTCGATGAGATAATCAAATTGTCCAGTTTTCTCAAGAATACTGAAGAATCATGTGTGTATAAGAAAGCCAATGGCAGTATGGTGGTATATTTAATTCTCTATGTTGATAACATCCTGGTAATTGGGAATGATATCAGGATGATACAAGGCGTCAATGCTTACCTTTGTAAGCATTTCTCCATGAAGGACATGGGTGAAGCTTCTTATGTCTTAGGCATAAAACTCTATAGAGATGGAGAAATGAAGCTTATTGGATTATCTCAATCAACGTACATAGATAAGATCTTATAACATTATAATTTTGGTAACTGTAAGACAACAAACATACCGTTCAGACAAGGTTTACATCTTTCAAAGAAGATGTGTCCACAAACAGAAGATGAGAAGATTAGAATGTCTAATCAGTCTTATGTTTCGTGTTTGGGCAGTATCAGTATGCCATGTTATGTACTAGACCTGATATCAACTTCGCAGTTACTGTGACCAGCAGGTATCAGTCCAATTCAGTAAATGACCATTAGATGACCATTAAACATATCCTCAAGTATCTTAAAGGTACTAAGGATAAATGGATTATATATTGAGGAAATGAACTGCAAGTTAATGGGTATACGGATTCCGATTTTCAATCGGATCCTGATGATAAAAATTCTACATCAGGATTCGTATTTACTCTTAAAGGATGTTCAGTTTGTTGGAAGAGTTTCAAACATGGGTCAACAGCTGATTCCACCACAGAGGCGGAATATATTGTAGCTTCTGAAGCTACAAAGGAAACTATATGGGTTAGGAACTTTATCACAGAATTGGGAGTAGTCCCAAGTATCGGGAATCCGATTCCATTACATTGTGATAATACTTGAGCCATTGCGCAAGCAAATGAACCAGGGTGCATCGAAAGTCGAAGTATGTGGAACAAAAGTACCACATCATTCAAGAGATTGTGTCACGATGGGACATTGTCGTGTGTAAGGTACCGAGAGAAGATAATATAGCAGACCCGCTTACCAAGATCATTCCTCCGAAGTTATTTGATAAATAAGCGGAATCGATGGGTATTAGATACAATCGATATTGGCACTAGAGAAAGTGGGAGAATTTTTTAGCGTTGGTGCTCTGAGCGTCAATTTTTTCTTATATATTTCCCTGTAAATACTTATGTAACATTTTATTATGAATAAAATAAACAGTTTCTATTATATATAACATCTCTTTTTATATGGTAAAGACGTAATTGACCTTAGAATGATTAATTATGATACTGTTGCAAAAGCGTCGCAACTGACATTGAGTTGTATCATGACGTTGTCATTCTTAGACAGTTCATGGTCAATGTTTACACTAATTAGTCAGTAAAGTAAACTCGTTGACACTAGTACATATCATATATTGGAATCTTGGATTCCAATGGTTTCTCAATTAACCATGAGTCTTGGAGACTCACATAGACGTGTAGGTGTTTATAGCGGATAAACAATGAACGACTCACCGAAGATTCTTAATGGATGGTACACCAACGTCAATAAGAATCTTCTCGGGTGAGTAGTATAATGATTCTTTGACTTGAGATACCAATGTGGATATATTAGTTATCCTCCACACTTTGATGACAGTCACATCACTGATTTACTTAGATCAGACCTCCGCCTGTTCGTTGGGTGTGGACTGATGCTCAGGATATTCTGTGTGTGTCAAGAATGATCTGTCAGTTCTGTGTACAAAGCATATGTATTCAATATGGAATTAGTAATTTGTTAAATACATGGGCTCGTGGTACACTATAAAAGTGAGTTCTAAGTGTTATTAAGAGATTGCTAATAGAAACGTCGACGTGATTATATCTATAGTGATTTGACGTTTACATATATATATATATATATATATATATATATATATATATATCTGTAATAATATAGATACCTGTGACGGAGGGATTATACGTATGCAATGACCTCGACTTGTATGGTTCAAATAGATTATCTGTGTTCGTCATAATTTACAGGTATGTAGATTATGGACACGAAATTGGATTTCGTGACGGATATGTCTGACCCTAGTGAGTCTCACTAATGAAATATACTTGTAGAGCACTATGACAACTTTTATGAATAATACTGATTGTTTATAAGTCATTTAACGGTTGAACGAAAAATACATGCGATTGAGATCTTTTGGTCATTTCCTAATTAATGTGCATTTGTATTTAATATTTTATTTTATTAAATACACATTAATTAAATGTCAAATTTTGATATTTGACATTTGTTATTAATATATGTATTTTGATTATTTAATGTAAATATAATACATATATTTAAGATATTTGTATTTAATTATTTAATTACTTAAAAGTTAAATGATTAAATTAATTAAATAATAAATATCTTTAGTAATTATCTAGTTAGCGAATGGCCAAGAATGATTGGTAACACTTGTTGGTTTTCATTAAATGTTTTAATGATCAAATACCAAAAGTTTTGTATATCATTTTTCATTTAATTAATTGAAACAAAAAATGAAAATATCTAAATATTATTTTTCTCTCTCATTCTCGGCAATGTAGGAAAAATATATAAACTTTTTGTTTCATTTTATTTTCATAAGTTCAAGTTACCAAAATCAATTACAAAAGAAAGTTGAGAGCAAAGTTGAAAGAAAATGAAACACTTGAGGAAAACCTTGGATTTTTGTAAGCATTTCTAACTTTCTTCAACTAAGAAATTATTTCTATCATTCTTAGCTTCAACATGTGTTGGTAAGATGTTTTCTCTACTCTTTTAGCTTGTAATTAAATGGTTGGAAACTTGTTTGAAAGATGTAAGCATGTATGATAACAAAGAAAGCGTGAAATTAGTTCATTATCTCTCTTTTGGTCATTTGATAATCAAGTTGTCATTTTAGAGTTGTTAGGCCACTCATTGATGACCTAGAATTGTTCTTGTGTTGTTTCAAAGTGGTGAGACTTGTTTGGTGTTGTGAATATTGAATTAAAGTGTTGAATTTGTTTAATTTTGGCTAATTTATTAATTGGACTAATTTGTGAAATTAGGGTTCTTAACATTTTTCAAATTTGAGGATTTTCATATATGTGTTGTGTAATGATGTATATATGATGTATATTAAATTGGTGAAGATTGAATCTCATATTGACTTGTTTTGAACAAGATTGGACCAAAATGTAAAACTTGGAAAATTTGTTCCTTCTCGGCAATTAGACATGTTCAAATCATTTTGGAATTGATTTGGAATCACTTTAATTTGTATTTGATAATTTAAGGACTAAATTGATCAAAATGTAAAGTTATGGGGGTCTCTCAGTAATTTAAGAAAAATATGATTTTTGGGTAAAAAATTTCAGTTTTTAAGTATTGAGTAAATGGAATAACTAAGTTTATTTTAATTGCCCAAGAAAAATCATTGAAATCGAAAAATCTTGATTTTCCTCATTCCGCTGCGTTTACCCGGATTTGCCCCTAAAACCCCAACAGCCCGGGCTTAAAAATATATTATATATATATTTATATAATAAATTATATATTTATATAATTTTTTATTACATGTCATGTTGGATAATATGACCCATAGCGTCACTATTTGTACAGATCACGGTGTTGTTGTACAAATTAACTATGTGACAAAGAAGATTGCACTCTTATCATTTGTGATTAGATCACCTAGATATATAAATGAAGATAGGTCCATATGATTAGTTCCTGGATTGAGAATGATATGAGACAGTATCAGTCCACGAAGGATTAATCATTAAATATCCCTAGCCGGAGTATTATCGAGACAGGACATCGATAATGCGGAATAGGCTAGTATTGCACTTGTGCGCGTTGTGAGGGCACAACGGCATAGTTCTCATATATTTAAGTATTGAATACTTATGCAAGTGCGATAGGAGGTTGTGTTTCACCGATGGTACGGGAAACAGCTTCGCTTTGGATAGACCCATCAGAATCCCATTGGTATTATGACTATGTGTCTATGGGAGTCCGACATCAGGGTAGGTGTATTTGGTCTTACCTGAGACTTGCACCGCTAATGCTTACGACAATCAATATACTTTAGTTGAGGTCGTCTAGGACTCTAACCGGTTCTGTGTACGCCAACTGCTGGGTATATTGAGAATCGTAGAGTATTGAGTGTGATGTCAAGACGGAAGTATCACTTCAGTCATAGTGGAGATGATGTCACGCAGGATACGGTATTAGTGCTCTTAAGTGTTGCGCAACCATCGGGATATTATGACTAGGTCATGCATATCCGATTATAGAGACTAGTTACCAGACATCCGACATGTGCTTCGGACGGGGCAAACACTTATCCAGCCCCAGCCCTAGCACGTGACTATCCGATACTGGGCCGATATACACAATACTTGGTATACTACGCTTGATACAGATCTTAAATATTCTTAGATAGATATGTCCGGAGAATTGGGTAGACTTGGTGCTTTGCTAGAAGCCAACCTTGTTTTGTAAATCGGTAAAACGTAGTACTTGGTACTCACGTGTTCGGATAGTCCGATGACCGATTTGACTACCAACATATCCGGGGATCTCATGGGTCGCTTCCCAAAGATTCACCGATGACGTATGACTCGCACTTTTATTAATCTGGGATTAATATGATGAGAGAGAAAATTAATCTGGGATTAATTACAGAGATATTTTATCTGGGATAAAATATCAATTTAAAGAGAGAGAATGATTAATTTGGAATTAATCGATTAATTAATATATTTGATATATTAAACGAAATTGGATTTCGACGCGGAATTAAAATTAGATTTTAATTCGGGCGAGCGAATTAATTCGTTAGCGACGTGAATAGTGATTTCGCTAGGCGTAATCATTTAATTACGACGCGACGGAAAATTCGTTAATTTGGAATTAGCGAAACCGAGCCCGAGAATATTTACGAGCGCATTCGCATTTCGAATTCGAGCGCGGCTAGTCAAATCGCTAGTCGCATCTAGCGTCACATCAAGCTTCAAATCATGTCACTTTGAGTGATGTGACAATTGATTAGATTGATTGATTGAAATGACTTGATGTGAGTGTTGGAAATCAACTTTTTGAAAGTTGAAAGACATATATTGTTTTATATCTTCCTTTGACTTTTTGAAAGACAAAAGAAGTGTATTTGCTTTTATTTTGTAGAAAATATATAAGCAAATTATAAACCTATTTTCCAACACACTTTTCACTTCTCTCTCTCACCATTTCTCCTCCTTCACTCACGCCATTTCTGTTTTCTAAGGGCAGTGAACTGTCGACTTTTAAGAAGCAAAAATGGAGGGAAGCAAGTGTGTTTTGTGGCAAAACAAGAGTGCTAGCACACTCCGAGATCAATGCGAAGGTGATAGGGAAGTCCACCCATGAGCCGGGATTCAAATGATGAAGCTTGGAGCTTCAAATCATGAAGACAAGGGGCGAAATTCACTATTCACAGCAGCCCACTGCCTTGAAAAAGTGAGCAGAATTCGAATTTTTGTTGCCCAAATCGTCGCTCAACCGCTCGATGTAAGTATTCCGCACTTCCGTCGTTGTATTCACTTATGATTCATGCTTGAGTTTTGATCTTGGGACCTATAGAAACTCCAACATGTCCGAGTCAGGCCGAGCTTTTCCCGGTCCCGGGTCAAAATATTACTTGTCAGGCTCCGGCCTGGCCTATCAAAGCCCGAACTCGGACCAGCCCATTGCCAAACTTAAATGAACGATCCGACGAAGCGCAGACAGGGATGTGATACTGACACACTCACAAGTGGTTCTTTACTCTCAAGTATAAAAGTGTCAAAGTTATAAAATGAATAGATTTAGTGAAATAAAATAATAATTTGAGTGAAAATAAAATGACAAGATATCTTTTGAAATGATTGATAATTTTTAAATTGGACTGCAACAATAAAATAAAATATTGGGGGTAAGGGATCCACTTTTAATATTTCAATTTAGAAATCTTACTTTTTATAATATATAAATTGTCATTATTACCCAATTAAGTTAATTTAGGAATTATTATGTCAAAATAAATAAAACCAGCCATAAAGACGATGATGACATTTGTCTATAACAAGTCCAATTAGGTACTTAATTATGCCAAATAAATAAAACAATTCAAATAGACGGTAACAAAGTTTGTTAACAATTAATCCAGATTTAAATGAAATATTAATCATTAGATTACAATTTATATATTATAATATAAATAAGATTAATCTATATTTTCATATTAAAAGCTCCACTCATTACCCCAGCAGTGTGAAATTAGCTACTCATAATTTGAATAAAAACACTAATAATTTTATTACTAAAAGAAAAAATTACAAGAAAGTTTTTTTTTAAAAATAAAACACAAAAGAGTTGAAACTCCACAAATTTTCAGACAAAACTATGGAATTCGGGCTGGGGGAAATGAGGTGCAGAGCACCTCTATTTATATAGGTGCTCGACACCTCTGTTTATAGAGGTGTTTGGCACCTCTTGCATGCAAGCACATGCAATGAAAGTTTGACAATCATAGATTGTCATCTTCCAAATGTTATAAATTTTTTTTGATTTGACTTTAATAATTACATATAACACACTCTGGATTTTTCATCAATTTCGGTCTTGAAAACTTCAGAACTTGAAAATCTTGTCAACATTAAAGTTATAGATATTTGAGTCTTCTTTTATCTGGAATTGGAATCGCCACCATCCGATATTGGACTAAAAAGTTATGGCCAAATTATGAAAAATTGCGCAATGTTGGAATTTCTGAAATTGTACACTGTTAGAACACCCTTTAAAGTTTATGGTCTCCAAAATCCAAATATCACGTCCATTTTTCTAGTTATGCATCTAAAGTATTATTTCACCTACATAAGAATAAAAATCATAAAAAATATATAAAACATAAATTTAATTATTATTTTACAAATGTGTTAAATTAAGAGGATTAATGAAATTATAAGTGTAAAATGATTAGTTTCTCTTTTATTAAGTGTACATTTTTTAATGTTCATCAGACACCGCTGCTCCACGTGTGCCCACTGTCGTCACTTCGCTTGAAGGAGATACAGCCTGAGCGCGCGCAGCAGGAGCCCCTTGAGGAGCTTCACCGATAGTGATGGTGGTAGTTGTCGGCGTAGTGGATGATGTTTTTGTGGCCGTCGTTGATGAAAAAGAAGTATGTGGGTCCATGGATGTGAGTGAAGAGGAGGAGATTGGGTGTGAAGTTTTTGATTTTATGGATTTTGACTTTGGGGATTTAAATTTTAGGGAATTAAGATTTAGGTTATTTTTCAATGTTTTAGAAAGTGATGGGAAATTTGGGAAAAATATCATATCGTAGGCAATTTGTTGCCAATACCATTCGTCATCAAAGTCATAAAAAAACTCCTTGACAGAAACAAGTGAAAATTAAAAGAATGAAAGAACCAAGGAAATGATATATCTCAATACATGCAATTTGGTCTATTGGGCCAAAAGCAAGCGGGGAGGCATTGTTTGCACCAAAAATAATAATTTCAGCTCAATTAAAACAACCCAATACTCAGTTCTTCCAAGAGTCCATCTCAGAAGCAAGCAGGAAATTACTATTTTTTAACCAGGAAAATAACAAATTAAGAAGGAAATTATTTAGGCTCCAAGTCTTTCCTCCACAAACGTATTTTCCTCCACCAACGCAAATTAAGCAGGAAGTTGAGAAGCACATGGAGGAAGTTGACTGAAAACATTAGGAGTTCGATGATGGGTGGAGGAAGTTAGCAAGACATGCAGAATATATGCAGGAAGTTAAGAAACACCTGGAGGAAGTTGACAGAAAAGACAGAAAGTTGGAGGATGGGTGGAGGAAACGTGCAGGAAGTTGAGAAGTATTGTGAGAAATTTATTTTCAGGAACTATAAAATGTAAAGAGAAGCGCATAAGAAAAGACTTTTAAAGCATGTAAAGATCAACCTTCCGTTGTTACATGTGATAAAACAAGTTCCTACTTATGCGAAGGTTTTGAACGATTTATGCACCATAAAAGAGAAAGCATAATGTCAAAAAGACTGCATTCTTGACAAAGCATAGAAGTGCAGTAATTGAACAGAGGACTCCACCAAAGTATAAAGATCCATGATGTCCCACCATTACCAGCCACATTGGCACATCAGAGTTTGGTCAAGCATTATTAGATTTAGGTGCTAGTGTTAATCTCATGTCATATTCGATCTATGTGCAGTTAGGGCTTGGCGAGATTAAACCCACATCTGTAGTTTTACAGTTAGCTGACTGATCCATTAGAGCACCACATGGAGTAGTTGAGGATGTTTTAGTTCAAATTGATAAATTTTATTATCCCGTTGACTTCTTGATTTTGGACACTCAATCAGTGGTTAACACCGAGTCCAAGATTCCTCTAATCTTAGGTAAACATTTTCTTGCTACAGCTAATGCCCTTATTAATTGCAGGAACGATCTCATGAAGCTATCATTTGGAAATATGACACTAGAGGTGAATATTTTTCATGTCAAGAAACAACCACAAGATGACTATGAGTGTCATTACTCAGACATACTAGAAAGAGTCCGGCTAGAAACAACTTCTCTACAACCTGAATCAAATCCTCCCGAAGTGAAACTGACCCCAAGGAACAATAAAATGAGAAAAAAGAGAGTTAGTGCCCAATTGAAGATGATATCTGAGAAGTTAAAAATGAGGTTGAACCAATTGATAAAATCTCAGCCATCAATAGACCCTGGGGGATCCATGAATAAACTGCCACAGTTGGAAAAAAAATTCCTTCACATGCCTTCATCAGTTCGTAACATGGAAACCACCATGACAATTTGGGTGGAACTATTGGGGTTGGTGCTCGGAGTGCCAATCCGGATCGTATTTATGTCTGATTCATGAATACGAACAATGTCTTTTTCCATAATATTACTTATTTAATGGTAGCACCTCTTGTTTTTTATATACATATTCGATCTAATTACGATTAGATATCTAATTATGATTATATTGAAACTTAATCTGATTTAGTGATACATGTATATTAGACAAAAACCTTGGGATTTACAATGTAGTGCGCAGTTACAACGTAGTTTGTAATTGACATTGGAAGTGTCACTATAAGTTGTATATCCTTAAATAAAGTTCATGGCCAAGATTTACTAACACGGGTCAGTTAGTAAAATCCGTTGAGACCAATACATGTCGTATATCGTGACTTTCAATTCTAGTAAAATTTTCAGTTCTAATAGTTGTTAACTCTTAATCCTTTTTAACATCCTCATAAGTTCCAATTGTCTATCTCTTTCAGGCTTTGGAGAACCCGTTTATTTTTTTATAATCATTTATTAGACGTCAATAATTTACGTTGAGAATTTGCTCATCTGACACGCGCGCGTAGCAACACAAAAAATTTTAAGAGCCAACAATTATATATGTAATATATTTATAAATGAGTGATGGCACGCCTTTAATACATATTTTATATCATCAATAATTACTGATGAAACTCATAAAGTGATGAAGAAAAAAATCCAAAAAAACAGAAAGTGGATAAGTCTGCTTTAGATGCCACGTGGGACAAGAACCACGTGTTACAGATCCACAGGTCGTTTTATAATTTAAAATATGTTTGGATTGACGGGGGGAGAATAAGGAAACGATATGGAAATCCGCCCATAGTTTCTTCTTGTTTTGTATGTTTAAAGTGGAAGGCAAACTCATGTCCCTCTGTGTCAATAATTTACAATTATTTTTGGATCTGCCACGAATATCTCTTAATCAGTCGCTCTCTATCCTTTTGGGTCCGAGCAATTTTCTTATCTTTACAATTTCTATTTTCTTTCCTTTTTCAATTTCATCATTAACTGCCCAACCTCAATTTTGATTCATTAGATTTGATTCTTTTTAAAATCTTTACCATAATCTTGCTCAATTTAGATCTGTTTTTTTTTTCTTTCTCGTTTTTGAGGTAATAATCTCATTTGTCTCTCAATTCCACCACCCGAATCTTGAATCAATTATTGTTGTTCAAACTTGTGGGGTTGTTTCCAAAATGGTGACAGTGAACTTGGGAATGCTTCATTATGTATTAGACCATATATATGGTGCATTTATGCACAGAACAAAGATAAGCCCACAATTTTTTTCAAGAGGGTGGGGTGGATCAAAGCTTGAGCTTTTAGAAAGCATGATCAAGCAGTTGTTTCCTGAAGTTGAAAGCCAAAACTGGCCTCCAAGCTTGATTCAGCCCATTTGGAAAACAGTTTGGGAGACCCAAACTGCTATTTTGAGAGAAGGTGTGTTTAGAACTCCTTGTGATGAGCAGTTGATGAGTGCATTGCCCCCTGAGAGTCACAATGCAAGGGTTGCTTTTCTTACTCCTAAGCGTGTGCCTTCCCAGAACATGGCCTGTGTGGTTCATCTTGCAGGTATTGCCACGGTACATTTTTTTTTCCCTTTGATGAGAAGATAGAATTGGGTTCTTAAAATTGTTTTGATTGATTTAAATTCTATGTGAATTAAATGTTAAGTGTTTTAAATTTAATCTTCTGATGCTTTAGACTTTAGTTGAAAATTTGATTAGGTGTTTGTTTTATGTTGTTATTATGTCGAATTATAGGTAAGTGTTGGATTTTATTCTATCATTGAAGGATAATTATAGTTCGCATTTATGTGGAAGTTAAAAATGTGTTTGGGTGATTTTGGTTCTTCAGTGTGTTCTAATTTTGTCGGAAAGAACTTCACTGGTAGAATTGTTAACAATAAAGGCTGTACTTGTTCCATTTTTTGGTCTGCTACTTCAACATAATTTGTCCCATTGTAGAGTATTTTGAATGTTCCATTTTGACACAAGCAATTGGGTTTGTGGCTTTGTGAACTTATGCTTGCATATGCCTCAATGAAGTGTAATATTAATGAAACTGTATTAGAATCTTTTCACTTTTCCCAGGCACCGTGATTTATTATATGTTCGCAGTTCTGTCAAAATTGTGTCAATTCTAGGGAATGTTATACACATTGTGAAATATGCTTGTTTGCTTCACGGCTGTGTGAATGATCTATTATTGGCTTGTTGATCAAAAAGTATTACATTGTAACTTGAGTGCGTGTCTCGTGAATTATGTTTTGAATGATCCAACCATCCTTGATTTTCTGCATATATTTATGTTGCCATTGGATTCCAGGTTATTTGAGCAGTTGCATCATTTTCAAAGTGCTTCCAAAAAACAGATGCTTTATTCTCATGTTTGAATTTTCTATGCTCAAACTTCATTTATGATTTTTTGTCTGTAACAAGCTTTGGAGTAGTTTTGAATTTTGATGAATATTTATGATTTTTAAGTTAAACCATTGAGCCCGCTTTTTTTTTTTTTTAAATAACCTACCAATAGTATGCTTTGGATGGTAATGTCAACCATTTCTATAATTGAACCTTGTTTTTGTGATTACTCTGACAATCAGATTTAAAATCTTTATAATTTGAGCTGTAAATTTATTTTATTTTTTTTTTGCAGGCACTGGGGACCATACATTTGAGCGTAGACTGCGTCTTGGTGGACCATTGCTGAAGGAAAACATCGCTACTATGGTGCTTGAGAGGTTAGGATCATTCAATGTGTTCAGCTACTTTTAGAAGCTGGAATATAAGCTTCTCTTTTATTACTTCATTCTAATGATAAGATGTTGATCTGATGTAAACATGTGATTGCAGCCCATTCTATGGTCAAAGACGGCCTAGGCTGCAGCATGGCGCGAAACTATTGTGTGTTAGTGACTTGCTTTTGTTAGGAAGGGCAACCATTGAAGAGGCACGTTGTCTTTTGCATTGGTTAGAGTCAGAGGCTGGATTTGGCAAGATGGGCATTTGTGGACTTAGCATGGGTACAACCATATGCATTATTATTCAACAGTTGTTAGTATTTTTCTGCATTGAAGGATCTTTTAGTTGTTTGAAACCAACATATTAATTTATCAAAAGTATGGAGTAGTGACTTTTCTCCCCATTTTCTGGAAAAGTATCCATTCTTGAGGTGGAATAATCACTTGCATTATTAATTTCGTCAAAATTTTTACACTTGATGGCATCTAGGAGGAGTACATGCTGCAATGGTTGGATCACTGCACCCTACACCGGTTGCAACCCTTCCTTTTCTCTCCCCACATTCCGCTGTTGTGGCATTCTGTGAGGGTATATTAAAGCATGGCACTGCATGGGAGGCACTGAGAGAGGATCTTGCAGCACAGAAGGCTGCAATGACTCTTGAGGAGGTCAGAGAACGTATGCGAAATGTACTGTCTCTCACAGATGTCACACGCTTTCCCATCCCCAAAAATCCTGACGCTATAATTTTTGTTGCTGCAACTGTAAGTACTATATTTGGCTCACCGTACAGATGTCGCTTCAAAATGGACTCCCATTCTTTTCTCTCTCTTTTTTCTTTCTTTTTCTTTGAGTTAGTATCAAATGAAGTTTGCAACCAATCATGTGACAGCATCCATAATGCCTTGATGTCATTGTCCAGTCCAGCCTGCTACATTTGTTGTTCATGTTTCTTAAATGTTTCCGTGCCTAACTTATTCTTTTTACTGTAACTACACAATTTAGGATGATGGATACATACCGAAACACTCTGTGATGGAACTTCAGAAAGCGTGGCCAGGTTCAGAAGTGAGATGGGTCACTGGTGGACATGTCTCATCTTTCCTTCTCCACAATGGTGAGTTCCGTAGAGCAATAGTTGATGGGCTTAATAGATTAGCATGGAAGGAGTCTCCACAATGACACTGGCGTCTCGTATCATGTGAATAAAAGAGACAACATATAATTTCATTTGGTAATCTTCTTAACCACTAATTCTCACGGAACTTGTACATTGGATTGGATTGTTGCTGTTCGAATAGAGGGGGTGCTTTGTGAAATTTTAATTTCTCAGTTGAAAATGTACATGACTTCACCATCATCAAAAAATAAGAAGCGACCATGAAATTCATTTTGTTTTGGTTTGGAGAATTTGGTTGTGCCCCCACTAAATACCTGGGGGAAAATGGCAAACGGAAATTATGTTAAGCATATAAAACCATCATCATTTTATTGTGGTACAAGTTTCTGGAGTCGATATTAAATTTAAGGTGAAAGGTCAAATAAGTTTTTTTCTGTAGACAGAACTAAGTTTGACTCTCTGTATGTAGGAGAAAATTTTGACACCACTGTAATATAGGTGAGATAATTTATGATTGAGTTGTTGCAGTAAAATTTTTCCTATATCAAGATAGTACAAGTGTGATACGTGCTAAATTTCTAAATCAGCTATGCGTAAACCAAAAGAACTTGGTCAGACAGTAGCTTAGGGCAATGGGTTTCACTTGGGATGACAATTTGATCTAATATTCCAAAAATCCGTATTGATGGACGGTTGCGGTTGAGGATACTGAGCACAAAATTTTTATCGATTATGGACTCGGATGTAGATTCGGGTATCCTATCCGTTGTCATTCATCAAAACCAGTAATGATGATGTACAAATCCTTCATCAATATATCATGTACCATATTTCATCACTGAAAATATCAATCAATTAAATTGGTGCACAATGCATTGAGTAAACATAAATATCCAAAAAGCTCAGGTGAACAACATAACTAATTCATTGAAAATTTTGGTCCCACTGGTAGTAACATCTATATTAGCAATTCTGAATATCCATTTATCCACAGCATAAAATTATTCAGGTTAATCTTCGCTAGGAATTAAAGATATCTACTCAATAGTTTAGCATCTTGAGAGCTCAAGGACTCCTGGTAAGCGAACCATTGTGTTGCTAAGTGTGGACTGAAATGGGTGCAAAATTGAAGTCCCACTTGAGAATGTCAAGGAAAGAAAATAGTGAACAAAAATTCATTCCATAAATCAAAAATTGCTAACGCAAAATGGAGGTTGAGCATAGAATCTGCATTAAGACAATTCCTCTAAAAGAGGTTTCATGCCTGAATTGAGGGATAATCTTGCAGACAAGTGTAGCACTGCTTCAATGGATTTTATCAATAATCAACAGCCTTTTGAGTTTGATCATCTTTTCTTGTCTTCCTTCTTTTCCTACAACTCAGTGAAAAATTCTCCTTCTTCTCGGCTTCCTTAATTTGCAAAGTACTGATCATCCCCAGAATCTTATGTCAACCTTAGTTACGTAAGATTGATTTACACGTCTCAATGGAACACCGTTGACCTTGAATGGCCCTTTATTATAATAACACAAGATGAAGATATCATATAAGTGAGCCACAGCCCGCTATAGAACAGAACAACAACAAAGTCAAAGGAAAGAGACAAGGTAATTAGTCTATAATTAAATGAAACCAACTGCCCACCAAAATACATCATTTACTAATCCCTCACATTAGCCGGCGTCTCAGCAGCCGCAGGCTTGGGCTCGTGTTTTGGGACTAAAAGCCCAAATATGATGCTATGGTTGGCCTATAATACGATGCATATTGGGCTTCTAGGCCCAATTTCAATTAAAATTTAGATTGCTCTCTTCTTCTTGGAATTGAATGTTATGTGGAGTAATGATTACGTGATTTATGTCGTATTTGTTTTAATGGTGTCATTTCACACAAGGATAACCAATCTTTGAGGTGCAATTATTTTTTTTTAATTTCTTACATATTTTCAATGGTGACACTTATTTTTATTTTGAAAATTAAATAAATAATATAGATGAAATTGCTGGTTGTAGAGTGTCCATTTGAGAACCACCGGAAACGAAAATGGTGGCATCACGTATAGAGTACGTTCTTAACATTATTTATTTATTTATTTGTTCATCTAGTATTAATTTTCTTGCATCATGTTCATATATGTAAGTGGGGTTTTTTTTATTTTATAAATTTTGGGATTTTGTACATATAAATCCTAATTTATTCCCATAAATAAATTATTTTGTAACGTATGATTTCCCCAATTTAGGTAATGGTGCTGCTTCAAACGCAGCAATAATAGAGAAGATCGGATCGATAGTTGTCGTTTGTTGGGCATTGGGATCATAAGTGAGAATCCAAATATCAATGGCTGTTTTTTGCCCTCAAGATTTGCAGTAAGTTTCCGAACATTAATTATTTAATTATTAATCTTATAATGCCATAAGCTTCATTGGGCAAATGGATCTATTTCTTTTTTGTATCAAGCAATTTCTTTTGAAATAATCATCTTATATAAGCTGGTTTGTTTCTATTAGCCGAAAGTGTGTTTTCAAAAAATACTCTTTACTTGTTTTTAAATAAAGAAACAACATTTAAATTGGGTTCTTCAACGTCCAAGATTCTGACAAGAATTTATGCCGAGTGTTAAATCAACTGTTATAATTCATCAACGTGAGACTCACGTAATTCATGATTGTTGATCCACACTGGATTTTAATTCTTTAGAGTTAGGTGGAGTTTATTTTTTTAATAAATCTAAATAATATTAATATTTTCTTTTCACATCTAATCGAAATATCTCAAAATTATTATTTTTTATATTGGGAAATAAAAGATAAAGTTCAAATAATGAGGTAAAATATATTATAGTTTATCACGTCAAAAAAAAAAGACTTAAATTTATTCGAACATATTTAAAAATATTTTAATGTCAAGTTTTAAGAAAATAAAAATAAACACACAGAAAATAACTTAAGACTAAAACTAAATTATTAACACACCTAATTATTTTATGTACTAGCAAAATAATTAACACATCTAATTATTAAACTCTCATCCGAGCTCTATTTTTTTTTCCTGAAGCAAAAATGGCCAAATTATAATATCTCGTATAAAATTGTCATTATCTAAAAAGCATGCATGCAGCTACACCAACACCTAGACGAGAATCGCTTTTTGTAATTCAACACTCGGCTTCTTCTTTCTCTACACAACAAAAGCACTTTTGTCTTATTCTCTCAAAACTAAATTTCATAAACAAATTTATATATATGTTTTAAAAGCCGATACTTAAAAAAAAATATAAAGAGGAAACTAGGAAGGAGAAATTTCTATTGCTTTTATAATTTAATCTATCCATCATCTTCCTATGATCTATAGACCTCTATATAAAAGATCATCAAGTGAAAGGAATTCCAAATTAAGAATGTAATGATGATTAATTAAGAGACCTTGTATAATTAACTGAAACATAATTAAACTCTCTAGCTGTCATTATTCTTGACGAGGGCGAGCCATCCAGAGGGAACTAAGAGTTCGGAGACGATGGAAATATTCAGCTATCGCCAGCAAACACCGCGCCGATTGACGGGTTGTCAGAATCTCATTCAGTCGATGTAAGGTTTGGTGTCTCAGATTATCTGCCTGTAAGTTTAATTTAGTATTTTATTTTATTTTTCAAGAGAAAAATAAAACATGCATTAGTTTATACATATATATAATTGACTTTAGGAGAAAGATTAAGCATAAATATGGTAAATTATGTGTACAAAAATATTGTATCAACTCATCATGAGTTTGGGGTACGTATTAAGGTTTTAATTTTGTCGAATGGCTGAAATGATTGTGGGTTTGGCTTGAAAGGAACAAAACTGCATGTAACATCAAAGTTTATTAAATTTTAGCTAAGAAATGAGCTAACACATCCTAGAATATAAGATCTAGTACAATAATGCAGATAGAATAAAACAAGAGGTCAATATAGCGTAGACTGTGTGGCTTTGGTACTAATGAAAATGATGATAACAAAGACTTCCCTAAACTTTGATTGGATCAATTCTTGATTTGAATTATACAAATTAATAATCATCAATTTTGTCAATGTTTATGACCGAATATCAAATCATCCGTTGGGTGTAAAATTTCCCTTGGGTTAAGCCAAGGATTCCACCCTATGGACCCACCAAACCCTAAACCCAAAGTAATTAAACATTAAAAATGTGATCAAGTAGAAAAATCATCAAGCCTTGGTCCTTTTCGATGTGTTTAATTCGTGTATTTAAGTTTTGCTTATTAATTTTATACTATGCAGTAATACCTAATTGATTCATCATCTCTCTCCAAGTGTTAATATATCAATCAAGTTTCTGCATGGTGGGATATGGACCACATGGTGTCTTTAAGTCAAACTATATTATGGTAATTACGACCATGACATCATATACAATTATGTCGTGCCATGTGAACAGATTCATGCTTATTGACTATTAATATATATATATATATATATATATATATATAAGCTTACTTGGTTTTAAGCACGATTGAATTGCGCACTAAAACTTAGTGAAAACATTCGACCAAAATCATTTAATGCATATATGAAAAAGAAACTCAAATTTTAAAGCACAGGGAGGCACGTGGGTATTTGTTTCCATTTATTGACTGGGGAAAATAACATCTAGACTTCCAAAATTGTATTTACTTTTAGAAATTGCAACATAAACTCATTTTTTGGGATATAGACTCCAAAAGGTTTTGTAAAACAATGGGGTCGACTATGCGTCCCAAAAGGAGTCTGTTAGGATATTTATGATCATTTCACAGATTATGATGATCTAACATTTCCCATTTTGGCTGTGAATATGGGCAAGCCAGGCCTAGTTTTGTTGGAAATTAAGTGCAAGAAATACGTGGAGTTGCTATCAAAATTAAAGTAATATATATATATAAGCCAACAACTCGTGAATGGCAAAAGTTATAAATCCATAGAGAGAGATGCCAATGCAATATGCAATGCAATGCAACAACCAGCCAGCCACCACATGATTGTGAGACTGAGACAATATTTATATGTAGTTGTTCATAAATTTGGGTTAGGTTTTGGGCAGTACCAGATTCTATGGTCCCACTCATACCCATCATTTATTAGGGGCCAACTACTAATTAACACATATAAAATAATTAATAATAATAATAATCAAAGGGTGACAGATGATTATCCATACCTGCCTAACAAAACCTTCGAGAGTGGAGATCTTGTTAATGGCAATGGCCATTTGGCCCATGTAATTAGCCATGTTAGGAGGGCAGCTCAGTGAATCAGAAGCAATGGTGTCTGAGATTGACTGGTTCAGAGCTTCAAGCCCTTGAGAGAGAGCATCTTCAGCCTCCTGTGTTGATTGTTGCAGTCCACATATCCCTATTATCTGTTGCTCCGTTAATGGCTCTATTTGGTTCAATATTACCTGAACCAACATTTACACAGAGACCCAAAATGATAATTATCAAAAATATTATTACATATCATTATGATTTATAACAGTACTACGAGTTATTTCAGAAAGGATCTGATCATGATTCTTGAAAAGATGAAGATGAAAATTAACAAGATCTCTTTAGCTGGCATGCAATTGATCTCTCTTTCTCTTTTTAGAAACCCCTCATGATACCTTTCGTCATTTATTGATATTCAATCACCCACGGACAAATTGCCCCATGCAATACGAATCTCATGATAATAGCGCCCCCCATGACTTTTCTAAATGGACAATGCTATTAATACTTTCTGAATACTCTGTGAGTATCAAAAATTACGTTAAAATATATATAATTCTAATATTAAATTAATGAATTATTTCATTTTTGAAGTCATGATTTTTTTTTCTAAACTTAGTAAGTACTCACTACTCGTAAAGTGCAAATAACATTGTTGTTTTTTAAATCTAAGAAGGATTAGTTATTCTTTTTTTTTTTCCTTTAATTGTTTTTATTATTTATCATGCAATATTAATCAAATTATTGTATGTAAGAATCTAATGATGGAGTTAGTTAGCTAACCCTAATTTAGGTTTACTGGCAATACTTGGTCATGTGTTTTCTCATTTTTCACATACTTAGCTTTTTAATAATGTGCCAAAACAAAGTGATGGAGTTATCAATATAAGTGCATGAATGCAACTAATTTGAGTGTATATATGTACCTTGATGAGCTCAGATGGCCGGAATCCACCCAACCACAAGAAGCATCTTTCGGCCGGAGTCTTCCACATGCCGGAAACAAGATGAAACACATCGGTTTTGGCAACCATAGCTTTGAGGTTCATTATCTCATCATAGTGAGCTAGGCAATTGCCTACGAAAAGGCGAAGCTCGTTCTCGGGTAAATGCTCTTGCACTGCAGCTCTAAGCTCACATATAAGATGATGATGCACTTCTAGCCATCTTCCATACTCCATGTCAAACATAGCCGCTTCTGAAAAAAAAATTGAGAGAAATAAGTTAATGGTCTATTTGAGAGTGTTAATTAACTAATGCTTTTAAAATTATTATCAAGAGATTTTAAATAGTTTTAACTTTCACTCAGACACTTGTAAATGAGACTATAAGCTGTCGAGGTGGCTAAAAGGAAAAACCTGAGGTTATGTTGTTGACGCCAACAGGAAGGCCTTGATCTCCTCCTAAAACTCCACCAAAAAATATGCCCTAGCCCCAAAAATAAAAAACTTAAATCAGTATAAAATGTTGTTATTTGAATATATTGAAGATATTAGTTACCAAAAGGAATGAATCTCACTTGAGTTCTGGCTCTTTGTAGCTCTTGTTCAAGTTGGGTAAGTTTGATCCTACTTGATTCTAGCTGCTGAACATAAGCCTGTAGAAGTTTTAAAAAAAAAATTAAAACAAAAATCGGTACCCATGAAATATTAATTAACTTGTTTGAACTGAAAGAGAAAATCCAGTGGAATGATCACCTTTTTTCTCAGCCTGCTTTTCCTTGCTGCCTCTCTATTCTGAGCAAGTCTTCTCAATGTCTGCTTAAAAAAATAATCAATCATCACAAACATTGCACTTTTTTTCTTTGCTGGAATTTAATTAAGAAGAAGGTTCACCTTAGGGTCTGGTGTTTTTGGTCCTTCCTGTTCTGAACTTGATGTTGGACCTTTGCGGTTTCCTTCACGCTGCAGTAACAAAGAAATAAATATATTTCTTAGAAGAAGATTATTAACAATTTTTAAAACAAAGAATCCCAATTGCAAGTAAGCTAAGCTACCAACTCTTATTCTTGATCAAATATTATAAATTTTTTACCATTATATATATATTCAACTCGGTTACTAGCTACCTTGATTATTGCTTTAGCTGGTTCAGGCCCTGATGCGGCAGCATCATTTCGTGCGTTGGCCAACTCCATGGACTGCTCAGATGGTCTCTTTGAACTGCTAGTTGTAGAAGAAACTAAAGCCGTAGCAGCAGCCTATCAAATACAAACAAGTTAATTAAAAGTAATGGTGATTAATTAAACTAAACATGATCAAGAAATTAAAGAAAAGAAGTAATGGTTAAGTTAATAACGGTTTAGTAATAGTACCTTATTGTTATTTGATGATGGCTCTACATGCATAGGCAGAGATGGGAAAATGTTCAAAGTTGGAGGCCTCATTCCTGATCCTGAATTCTCTGCAAGCAATTAAAATTTATTTGACAAAAACCATTAATAATATTCCTTGAAGAAAATTAATGATTAAAAGCAAGACCCCAGAGGAGACAAAGAAAGAGAGAAAGTAGCTTCTGGCTTCTGCCGTATCAAAACAGAAAGAAAAAATGCAGAAGCAAAAGCTGAAAAAAGTAAAGCAAAACACATGCCCTATTCGTACCCTTTACAGTACATTTTTGGGTTAAGTATTATATCTTGAAATTTGAAATTATATTTGTTCTTTTGAAACAAAATCAACTTTTCTTTGTTTTGCAAAGTGAGGATCTGGTCAAAAAAAGTACTGTGTCATGGGAGATTTTAATTGATCTGTTGAACAAATTTACCTGAACATGTTTTTCCTGTGACCCGAACAAAAGAATCTTCTATCTCCCACAAAAAAAAAAAACAAAAACAAAAGATAAAAAGAAATTAAAGAGAAAAAATTTGAAGACTCACGCCTTTGATCTTGAACAGCGGAAGGGTCATGTCCATCAAGATATAGAAAAAGGGCTTGATCTAATTCTCCCATACCATAAGCTCCAGCATCTTTACTACTATTTCTGCTGACACAGCAATAAATAATATATAATAATATGAAAACCACAAAGAGAGAGAGCTACTAGTTAATAAATAACACTTAATTTCATGCTTTAGCTTAGTAAAATTACAAGTGGTTCCCAGGGATAGATGATGATTGTTGCATCATTCCGAAATGAATTTGATGATGATCTTGCACTTGAATCTTCTGCTGCTGCTGCTGCTGCTGTATATGTTGTTGATGATGATGGTGTTGGTCAATTTGTATGGAGTGATTGGTGACTTTGTTGCTAGTAGCAGCCATATTGAAAGAATCTCTCCCCCCCCAACAAGCTTTGTTACTTCTTGCTCTTGTAAAATAATTCAGCAACTTGATCAAGATTCAAGAGCTAGCTCTTAGAGAGAATATAAAAATTAACCCAATAAAAATAAGAGAAAGGCCCCCCTCTCTTTTTGCTGTTTTTTTAAGACTTAAGAGTCGGTTATGATCGAAAAAGGAGATAGAAATGAATGCTGAAGAAGCAAAAGACAAAAGCTTTTTAATAGCCCCCCCTCTGTAAATTAGACTCTAACTGACTTCATATGTAAACAGACACACCCATTTTCAGGCTTAGAGAAAATAAATAATAAATAAATCAGATATAAAATAAAGCGGTCTCAAGATATATGATCTCTTCTTCCACTCTCTCTCACTCTCGAGAAAAGCAAAAAAAAAAAAAAAAAAAAAAATACAGACAAAAACACAAGTGAAGACTTGAAGAAACCGCTGTTTTTGAATCGAAGAAAAAGTTGAGAAACCACTTCATAAATTTTTAGCTTCCTTGTCCGAGCTTCCTATTATTATTAAGGACTGGAAGGACGATTTTGCCCTTCATTGTTTGCCAATTTTACTATTGACGTTTTCATGCAAAACTTACACGTGGATTCATTGGGTTTAAGAGGCGGCCTATGTTCCAATACCTCTCAAATCTCAGTAATTTTTTAATATAACGATGTGTGGCGTGTGGGTAACGTGGTACTGATAATTAATAAAAATATAATATATATAATTATTACTTATTTAATATAATTATTACTTATTTAATATTTTTTTAATATTTTAATACGCATGGTAATATATTATGTTGGGTTGATACCACCGTTATATAGACCCGGCTCCCGGTTGGACCCTGACCGAACCGGTTGGAACCGCTGGAACTGAACGGTTCCAATCGGAACCGTAAAGTTTAAATCTCAATTTTTTCCGTCTATTAATGTTTAAATCTCAATTTATTTATTTTTCAAAAAAGTAAAAAAAAAAAAAAATCGAAAGGAACCGGAACCGGTATCGAACGGTTCGGTTCCGGTTCCGATTACGAACCGTGGCCACCTCTACCGTTATAGAATATTTTTCTCTAATTATTTATGTTATTTAAGTGGTGATTGATTCCCAGTCAGTAGCAGCTTAATCATAAATTGTTATTTGAGCAATTTGATCTTGCTAGTTTTGACCGCTTTAAACCGACATTGATTTTTAGGCGATTTTTACCTATTTATTGGTCGATTTCTGAATCAATCAAAAATCATTCGATTTCGTGTTTTAATCTATTCTTAGCTTTCCAAAAAAAAAAAATAGAGTTTTCATTGATGATTTTATGTGAAAAATGAATGATTATTTGAAACGATGAAAAATAGTGAAAAATAATTTAATTTAAAAGAATTAATATTGGAATAATAAAATATTATCCTTAATTTATTATATTTTCTTAATTAATGATAAAATTTTCAAACAGTATCAAAATTTTATAATTCTTAGATTATTTAGTTTTTATCATAAATGATTTTTTTTAAAAAAAATTTTAAAGGATCTTTAGATATAAATTTTATATTTTATTCTATCAATTTACCATTCCCGATCCATTTCTAAATCGCAAATCGCTTAAATCTCAATTTTTAAACTTCCCAGCCTCCAATCTTAAGAAGCCGCTTCCGATCTCTGTTTTTGTTTTCTTTTTTAATTATCATTTTCATTTGTTAATTTTCTTATTTCCTTGTTGAAGGTAAGGGTCCTAACACTAAAATTCGATCTTTTGTATTACTAAAATTTTAATCCCTAACCCTAATTAGTAGGTATACCTAATTAGAAAGTCAATATATTGAACATGTGTGTGTTCACATATATTAATTGAAATGAGATTAAAAAAAAAAAAGGGATTAAAAATGTTAATCAATGATACCTAGTTCAATTGATTAAATATTTTGTGAAAAGACAATAAGTCGGAATTTCAACCCCTCACATAGATGGAAAGAGAATTGAATTGATGGTTCAACTACACAAAAACGTCAAAATATAATATAACCAATAAAAAAAAAATTATGAAAAATCTCATAGAAATGAGGAAGTCCTAAATAGCACATGTATACAAAATATTGATCTAATAAAAATTTTACTTGAGTTTTTTAAAATTAATTAATTATTAATGTAATGTTTATAATATTACAGAAAAATCAAAACATGTTACATGATTTTATTAGATGGTATTATTAGAATTCTAAGACTTCTTTTTTAAATGACTTATTGGGCAAAGACAAAATTATGAATTTTTTCCTTCTTTATTTCTTTGGTCAAAATATATGTTAACATAAATCACTACAAGAAAATGTACTTTTAGCGTCCAAATTAAAGTCGACGCTAATAATCACTTTTAGCGTCGAAAATAATATTCGACGCCACATGTCAAGCTTTTAGCGTTGAGCATAATATTCGACGCCAAATTGACTACTTTTAACGTCGAATATAAAAAACGACGCTAAAAGTTGTAATTTTAGCGTCGAAAAATTTTCAACGCTAAAGGTTTTCAATTATTCCCATAATCTTTGGCGTCGATATAAATTGCGACGCTAAATGTTACATTTTTAGCGTCGAAAAATATATTCGACGCTGAAAATTTGACATTTAGCATCGAATAAATTGCGTCGCTAAAGGTTTATGACGATACCACCGACAGTCTGTTAACATTTAGCGTCCAAATGTAATTTCGACGCTAAATATCAGACATTTAGCGTCGAATTAAGGGATTCGACGCTAAAACTATATTAAAATGAAGAATGTCACCAATCATTCTCCCCCCTCTGTTTTTTCTCTCATCCTCTTCAATCTCATCCTCTGCAATCTGACTCTCTCATTTGCAACCTCACAACTCTCCTACAAATTTTAAATAAAATTGTAATTAATTTTCCATAAGGTAAATTTTCTTTCATATATCTTTATTATTTTTCTTTATATTTGCAAAGAATAATTATATATATCACTTAAGTATTTCAGTTTAATCTTTGTAAAAAATTATGGTTTTCATTTTTTATGATTATGTTTATTATATACTTTGTGTCAGTGGTTTATGATGCATATATGTAGACACTACAAGAAAAAAGGCTTTTACTGATACTAAATTAGTGTCAGTAAATGGTTTTACTGACACTATATAAATGTGTCAGTGTTGCCGCAGCCAGAAATCACTGACACTAGTTTCTAGTGTCAGTGATTCTTAGTGTCAGTAAACGTTAATACTGTAGTATCAGAAAATTATTGACACTATGATATCAGTAATCTCTCACACTATTTTAGTGTCAGTAAATTATTGACACTATATCATCAGTATTTAGTGATACTATAGTGTCAGTAAATTATTGTTACTATAGTATCAATATCCGTCAATATCTTTTAAAATTTAAAAATCGTATTATTTCACAATTATATTTCTTATTTTTTGTAATTAAATTAATCATAAAATATATATATATATATATATATCAACTCAATGAAATAAAAAACTAAAAAATTACATTTATATAAAATTCGCAATATAATAGATTAATCGTATTAATCAATTCAACAGTTCACATGATGAATACAAAAACTCCATAGACAATCTTTAAAAAAACATGAAACCTGTTCGGCCCTCAAATTCCAAAAAAATGTCAAAGCATTGAAACAGGAACCTAACAATGACAAATACACTATCAAGGTGGCATGGCCAACTAAAACTTTATGTATTTAAATAGAATGCAGAAGGTTAGATTTAGGCATTCAGCCACTCAAAATCCAAAGACATTGTCTTTTCATCACTGTTAGGTAGCATATTTTCAGCAATCAAAGATTATATGCCCAAAAATACATACAAAGCTAAATCCACATGTATACAATTGAATTTTCAGGTACACATAGAAAGGTCCAAGCAAATAAAAATTACAGGAAGTTAACTAGATGATAGTCTCCCACAAAATCCAATTTTCTTTCTTGGCCAGAGCTCAAGGAAGAATCAGCACAGTAGAACTCATTTGTTGGAAACATCAAATATGACGCTCCTCCTTAATTATGTGCAGAGAAAATGATGAGACAACGGACCATCACTTTCTTCACTGTGCAGTAGTGTCCAGTTTACGGAACAACTTTTGAGAGGAAGCCAAAATATTAAGCGTGTTCTGAGCTCTTGTGGTTCTGAGTTATTGGAGAATGATTTTGCATTTAACAGCAAAGTAAGCTAAGAATATTTAGGAGTGTACTTTATTAGCAAATTCTAGGTTATTTGGCTAGAAATGAACAATAATGTACTTGAAGAAAAAAAGAAAGGAAGAAATCAGCTGCTGGTGTGACAAAACTCAATCTTTTGGCATCTCAGAGGACCTCCATTTCAAATAATTTTCAAGATACATCTTTTTCCTTCATTCATCTAAACTGGAAAGGATTCTAAGATTAATGGTGAACTTTGGGGATAATTTTTAATTTCCCAGTAGTTCATGATCTGCTTTCCTTTATTCATCTACAGAGCACGGACAAAGTGTTTGTATGACTGGCTTATTTATCTCAAATCAAATCTATTTGTTTTCTTTTCCCCCAATGAATGATGGCATGTTTGGGATTAGCTCAATGTGAGCTCCACGAATCTTTGCAATCTAAGGCATGCAAAATCAGGTTTCAGCATAGTGTCTATATACACAAGCCAGCTACAGATGATTGATCAGACATCCACTAAAAAGCAAAGAAAGACAAAGAAAGAGCAATAGACAAACCACACTCCCAATTTTTGCATATTCCTCTTTAGAGATTAGCTCAATGTGAGCTCCAACTAAACGTTCAACCAGTAGATTGCCAGTCAAACCAGGATCACATAATAACCGCATTCAAAACTTCCAGGCTATAATGCTACAAATATCACCACCCAAAAAAAAAATCAAAATGAATTATACAATAAATATCATTGATTGAACATGAACTCTGATCAAGACAAAGAACATAAGCCACAAAATGACCGTAATTTCATTTCCAAATCTTTTCCTCCATTTTCTCAGCAACCAAACAGAAGGTAAACTTTTTTGACACATAATTTAATCTCTAACTCGACCAATACAAGAACAAAAAAAAAAAAAATAGGAACATAATAAAGAAACTATAAGTATAAACCCTAAAAATAACAAATTTCAGTTACCTCGGCAATATTGGGAACAACAAGAATCTCAGAGAAAGCAAAGAGCGAGGGCTGCAAAGTGGCTTCGACGATGACGGAGCCGAGTGCTGCACCTTTCTGATTCGAAGCTTGCTTCACAAACTGATCGATTAAAGAGCAAGTGACATTAAAGAGCAATATCTGGAAGAGAGGTGGCAAGAGATAAGAATTACCAAGGCACCTAAGATGAGAGACTGAGATCCAACTTCTGAGAGCAAGCAATCGAGGCACCTGAAGCTGAGATGAGAGACCGAGAGCAGACTGTGAAGCAACCAGAGAAGACCGATGATGAGTGATGAGTGATGATAGTCATGACTTGTGATCGTGAGAGGCTGAGAGCAGAGAAGAGAGTGATGAAATCAATTTCGGAGATTAGGGTTAGGACAGAGCCAAAATTGAAATTTTATGAATATGTGGGAAGGGATTAACAAAATAAGTAAAATAACCTAACACAATAGAACAAAAGTCACGATTTGGCCCAGTGGTAAAGCCTTACAATAAAAAAAAAATTTATATCAATGGTTACAATTTCGAGTCCCAGCAGACTTAAGGAAATAATTTTTTTTTTTAATTTTTTTACTGATATTAAGGTATCATTAATTACTGACACTAAATTTACTGATACTCTAGTGTCAGTAATATATGCGAAAAACGTCACTTCCGCGAGGTGTTGGTTCGACTCCAGACGACTACGCGTTTTTTTTTTTTTTTTTTTTTCTTACTGATACTATTGTAATAGTAATTACTGACACTAAAATCGCTGATACCATAGTGTCAGTAATTATTGATATTTAAGTGAAAAACACGGAAATAGGCCCATTTACACGTCGTTTCTGACACTTTTAGCCTAGTGTCACTAACCTTAGTGTCAGTAAAGGCCTTTTTTCTTGTAGTGAGATTAGTTAATTAACTAAATATATTTTATTTTGTAATCTAATTAATTAATCAACTAAATATATATTTGTATGCTTAAATAAATAATTAATGAATTGGTGATATTGATGAGTGTAATATGATGTTTAATAATTATATTTTTATATTTAGACTAAAATGGATAGAAATTAGATGAGCTCGGTGGATAGATTGAGTGTTGAATACCGTAATGGAGTGTATGAGTTCATGGAATCGGCAAAACAACACATTGATGCAGAAGGTCGTGTTCGGTGTCCATGTATAAATTGTTTGAATAGGAAAATGAAACGGTTAGATGAAGTTCATAATCATTTATACATGCCGGGATTATCACCAACTTACCGTACATGGATTTATCATGGTGAGCGGTATAATTCTCAATCACGGTTTATTGATTCCAGTGAAGGGAGCAATAATTACAATCAATCTGCAAATGATGAGATAACCGATGTTTTGCATGACTTACAAGGTCCACAATTTGGTCATAGTGTTAGTGGTGACATATCAGTGTTAAGTGAAAATGATCAAAATTTATTTAGTGAACTACTTGATGAGGCAAAAAAAATTTCATTTTAAGCTGCTGGAATGTCGATCTTGAATTTCGTTGTGAAATTATTACACATTAAAGTAATCAACAGAATGACCAACAAAAGTATTGATATGATGCTAGAGTTATTGAGGCAAATGTTACCGGTTGGAAGCGAATTGCCTAAGTCGTATTACGAGGCAAATAAAATGTTGTGTGATCTGGGAATTGGGTATGAATTCATTCATGCTTGTAAGTAATACTGTGTATTATTTTATGCTGAGTATTAATCACTTGAATATTGTCTGATATGTGATGAAAGTCGGTACAAAATCTGTGGTATGGGGA
This sequence comes from Zanthoxylum bungeanum, assembly GCA_019454045.1. Lineage (NCBI taxonomy): Eukaryota > Viridiplantae > Streptophyta > Magnoliopsida > Sapindales > Rutaceae > Zanthoxylum > Zanthoxylum bungeanum. Next base: position 29,608 of record SKCR01049666.1, read on the forward strand.
AGAAAGTGCCTCAAAAGATATTGCGATATTTCCCATTAACGCCCAGGCTGCAGAGGTTGTTCATGTCACGACACACAGCGACTGACATGATGTGGCATCATGAAAAGAGGATCGGTGCGGAGGGCATACTTAGACATCATGTGGATGGAACCGAGTGGAAGGAATTTGATGACATGTACCCCCGTTTCGCTGAGGACCCCCGTAATGTCAGGTTAGGTCTTGCCTCTGATGGTTTTAACCCGTTTGGGAATATATACAACTCTTACAGCATGTAGCCCGTTATTGTTATTCCATATAACTTACTTCCATGGAAATGTATGAATGATTCGTTTATTTTTATGTCATTGCTTATCTCTGGTCCACGTTCCCCTGGTAAAGATATGAATATTTACTTGAGACAATTGATCGATGAGTTACAAACATTATGGAATGTGGGTGTGCATACCTATGATGCAGCTTCCGAGCAATATTTTCATATGCATGCCGCATTATTGTGGATCATTAATGATTTTCCAACTTATGGTTCATTATTTGGATGAAGCACTAAGGGATACATGGCATGTCCAGTTTGTGCGGGTCAAACACATTCGCAACGATTACGGAATAAAATATGATACACATGGCACATGAGATTTCTTGAGTTGAGTCATCCTTGGCGGATGAGTAAATTATTCAACAATCAACAAGAACCTCAGAGTATGCCTAGTCCATTGTCTGGATTCGACATACTTTGCTAACATCAACATCTCAGAGACAGCACACTAGGGAAACAGCATAATAATAGAGATAAAAATCGAAAACGTCAACCTAAATAGTTGAATTGGACAGGAAATAGTATTTTCTTTGAGTTAAAATATTGGGGGACTATGAGTTTGCGACGTAATTTGGATGTAATGCATATAGAAAAAAATATTAAGGAAGTAAAGGAAAGAAGAAACTATGTCGAGATCGTCAGTCATTCGCTTCTTCCTATTGAGATCATGTGCTATGCTCCTTTGATGTGTTCTTAGCTTTTCCCTCAGAAAATCTCTTTGGAGGCTGTAATTTTAGATTATGAAAACTCTCCCCTCGTAGCTTCGTCACGTGCATCCTTTTATAATATCTCAACCCTAATGACTTAAAATAAATTTTCAATATTTGAAGATTCTTCACTTTTTAACTCTTCTAATTTAATCTGTTTCCAAATTAAATTATTTCTTCAATTGTCTTCCTTGTTGCATGAGAATTTCCCAATTAACAGCTTTTATTACCCTTTTTTACTACTTATTTCCAAAACCTATTTAAATTCATACAATAAAATAAATGAAGACAAAATAAAATAAATTATAAACTAACTTAAAATTAAGTAAAAATGTAATGAAATAATAGATAAAATATAAGCACATCAGGTACCACGTCATCCATACAATGGCGGTACCAAAGAATTTCTCAAATTTAGGACTGTAAAAAGCATTGATTTAAAACCTGGTCTGGCCGGTTGACTCGTGAACCGATCCTCTGGCCGGTTCGAGTGACCCCAAAAATTCGTCCCCTAAAAACCCGGTCAAAGACCCGGTAGGTCGACTCACAGCCCCGCCGACCCGGTCACGGGCCAGCCAGATTTTTGACCTTTTTATTAATTTTTTATTTAAATTAAAATAAAAAATTAATTTATTACTATATTTTGGTTATAATTTTGGTAAATTATCTTATAGTATTTTAAAAAATTAAATTAGTGTTGATTTAATTTAATTTTTTGAAAATTTATTCATTTTTATCATATTTTTATATAAATATATAATAAAATAATAATTTATTATCGACCCCGGGTCTGACCTCTGACCCTTGACCCGTTCGCCATCTAGGGTCGATGGATCAGGTCGGGTTTTTAAATATCGGGAAAAGGTGAATTTTTACATTACACATATGGGACTTCTCTTAAATATGGGGAAAAGATTTCAATTAAAAAAATCATTTATATTTTATTACTAAATTTGTGAAAAAATCATGTTCAAGAAAAAAGTTATAGAAAAATAATAATTAAATATTACGAGTTTTAAAATTTGACATTTTACTATCAAAATTATAGTAAAATAACATTTTAGAGGTGGGCATAGGTCAGTTCGGTTCGGTTTCGAAGTGAACCGAAGTAATCTGAATGGTTAAAATTGAATCGATTTGGTTCGGTTCGATTGTAATAATTCGGCTTCAGTTTTGATTTAGTTTGGTTGAACTGGTTTTTTCAGAAGAATTAACCCCCAAACCAATCAGTTCAATCAGTGATTTTACAAACGGATCGGTTCATGGTTTCGGTTCACGATTCGAATCGAACCGATCGATTTAACTCGAACATAAACCGAAAGATCGAACCGAACCGATTTTTTTAGTTGGTTCGAATCGGTTTCGATTATTTTACCCACCCCTATAATATTTTATTATTTTTCTGTGAAAATATTAGATGTTAGAATTTATATAACTTTTTTAATAAAATGTTATTTTATCATAATTTGAATAATAAAATATAATATTTCAAATTTTATATCACTGAATTATTATTTTATTATAAATTTAATAGTAAAATATAAATAATCTAAAAAAATTATGAAAGCTATTTCAAGATTTTGTTGGCAAGAATACCATAGAGTTGATCATTCTTATGAATGGGGCAGAACAGAATCGTCATGTAAAAACGTTTCTACCCAAAAAAGAAAGGACGTAAATTCAATAAAATAAAGATATTGGGGGAAAGCAGGTGTCAACAAGAGAATGCAGGTTGGACCGTTGACCGTGGGACATGTGTCAGGTTTTAAGAGTTCCAATTTTGATCTTCGCCTCGAGGTAGGGGCGTAGGGGAGGTGGGACCCAGAATAGAATCAGACGGCTGCTAAAAGGTTTTGATTTTTAATTTTTTAGTTGATGGAGCCCACTCGATCAGAAGAAAGTCATAGTCAGTGGGGACCCACCTGGACCGGCCCCCACCTTTCCCGCGATTTTTAACTCGCTTAGTTATTAGTTATTATCCAACCACTCCGAAAATAAGGATATTATGTTAACAAATCCAAATACAATATCATTTCGATTAGGAGTATATTTTCTTATTGATTAATAGTTAATTTTTGAGTTGAAAATCAATGATCACACATTCAGAGTACTAAGCTACCTCTTACTGTAATATAGAAATATAAAACAAACTTTAGTTTTTATGAATTGTTGACATAATTATCTAGTGATCATTCTAATGTATCATTTAATATAAAATTTGATGAACTTATAAGTTAGTTTATATTCTTAATTCAATATTAATAAACTATATTATACTCTTAATTAAAATTCTATATCAAACGGTGTAAAAATAAATATGTTATTTTCGATAAAAGAGATAACTCATTGCTCCTATGAATGCTCTCTCCCAAAAAAAAAAAAAAACTAATAAACTAAATCATAAAATCTGCAACCCCTGCCACCATCAAGATCCATGGTGGTGGTGGCAGGGGCACTCTCCAATCAAAACCCCCTCCTCCCTCCATCCTCTTATCCCTCATTCTTTTTTTTCCCTTTCCTCTTTAGTTTTCTTCTTTATTTTTTCTTCTTCTCTTCCGTCATGTCCTCTTCTCCTAGATTTGGTTCCCCTCATGGCCGGTCTTGAGTTTTTGGGTGCCCGGTGCGAAAGCTCAAAATGTGACCCTTTTTATTACGAAAACATATATTTAAAAAAAATATTTAACGAGGGCTGGAACCCAGTCGAAGTTGGGAGGCTAGGCCCTCACGCCCAAATTATATTACTTGAGAAAATATACAAATGAGGGACATAATACCTAAACTCCGACAATAAAAAATACAATCATATACAATCATTCCTAGCAAAGCTCCTTGAAATTTCAACCTTTAATAAATTATTTTCTAGCATTTTTTGAAGCAAAATCATCAATTATATCATCATACTCCAAGTAATCAATCTCATCATTTTCAATGCATAAGATTGCTAATTCATTTAGACTATCTTGAGTCATAGTGGTCCGCAAGTAAGATTTTAATAATTTTAATTTTGAAAAACTTCTTTCAATTTTGATGCCCCCACAAGGGCTACTGTCCAGGGCCGGCCCTGCCCCCCCCCCCCCCTCCTTTTTTGGTGTTTGTTACTCATATCTTTGTTGATGTGTGAATTCGCCCATATATAATGGTAGATTTACAACCTTGTGTTGGCCTGTTGTTTCTATTTTACAGGAATAAAGATTTATTTTCTTTAACTATTATGGACTATGTATTCACCAAGCTGAGGTGAGACATTTAGGCTAGTATGTAAAATCTTCCAGCTCCTTCAATAAATTTAGGTGTGAATCTGGCTTCCGATCTAACCAGTTATGGGATGCACACTGTAAGGGTTTTATATTGTTAGGTTTTATCCTAACTAGATTTAAGTATTAAGGTATCATAAGTTTGCAATAGCCAGTCTGTATTTATATAATTGTGAATATGGGTGACAAAATCCCCATATGGATGGGGCCCGAGGGGCTAGGTAAGTTAGGAGCAAGTAAGTGAACTTTTTTTATACCCGTTGATTGAACGAGTCGAGTACATATATTGATATCCTCATTCAAATATATGATTGATATCCGCTCTTCACATACCGGGCCCTCATACGCGTATGTGAAGAGCGGATAAGGAGACAATTTTCATACACGTTGATTGGACATGTATGATTATTGATATTCTCATACCATATCCGGTATGTCCTCATCCCTAATTATGATGTCTTATACTAATAATCTTTTTATCAATCTTTAGAAAAAATGATTTAAACAACTATATATGACTGATCCCTCTATTCAAATCCGAAGAAGATATATAGAGGATTATAAAAACTAACTTAGGTTGTGTCAATCCCTTTACCTTAAAAAAAATGTATAAAATAATTATTTTGAGATATAATAATTAATATTGTATACAAACAGCATTTTTAACATCCCAAGTTTTTCCATCGAGAGTGATGTGGCATTAGGTTGGGTTTATAAGATTGAATTCCAAAAGTCACATCACTCACATAATACTTGATATGTATGGGTAGTCTACAAAGTTGAGATACACATTTTATACCAAAATTAATGTGGATTTAGACCTTGTATTTATTTATATGTAGCAAATAATTATTTCTCAATATTAATTGATGGAATAATAAAGCCATATTATACATGAAATAACATAATCAGATCTGATTGATATTAGTATTTTACACATTTATAATTAATGTACAATTTTTAAATAAGCAAGTTAATTGCAATTCTTGAAATAGTAAAATCACTTTTTTTTTTTTACCATTTTTATCAATTAACATTTGTCCTTGATTATAAAACAAGTTAGTGTAATGATTCCAGCAAGCACAACAAGTGAACAAACCACTTTCGGTGATTTTGAAGATTGAAGAAACAAACAGATAAACTTTCGGTGACTGCCACAAATCAAGGAATGCACTGTTTATTCTTTGAAAATTTTGTCCAAAGCCTGCCTATAAATTCAGGCATCCTCAGTGTGTTTTTTGTATCCCAAAGAGAGCAAAAAAAAAAACAGAAGAGAGAAAGTGAGGTTTTGTAAAGTTTCATTTGTGTAAACTTTGTAATCTATTATTGATAGTAATAGATATTGATTCGGTTTTTCCTCAAACACTCTCTAAAGTGATCGGTGAATCACAACAAGTGGTATCATGAGCTTCAGTTGTTCTTTGGGGTCGTAACACTGATTAACAGAGCTTCCGATCGGAAAACCGGTTCCGACGAAAGTTGTCAAAAATCCAATTTGAGAGCACCATCAGCTAGTTCATGGCGAGACGAGCTCGGTAGTATTTTTCGGCGACCAATCTGACCTGCATAGACCCCGCACGCGCCGGCGCGTGAATCCCAATCTCGGTCACGCGCTCCACGTGCCATCTAGAGGTTGAAGACGATTACGTGGCGCCACGTCAGCAGTCCAGTCAGCGCCACGCAATCTGCCACGTCAACGTGCCACGTCAGCCGCCACGTGTCCGCCACGTCAGCAAAGTTGGTCCCATATTACCACATCAGTACTGCCACGTCAGTAGCCTGGTAAAATTCATTTAGCCCCCTGAAGTTTAGAAATTTACAGTTTTGCCCCATAACTTTTAGGAATTACAAATCAGCCTCTGTGTCAGATTTAGACCAACGAAGTGTCTATTCCACTATTTTCGACCGTTCCGGACGCAACAGTGATCTCAGATTTGTGAACTTCAGGCCCGATTTTAACCTATTTTCATTTTAAACTTTAAAACTTAAAATGGAAATATAAGATTCTCTTTCTGGTGCAATGATTAAACTAGCTGCGACTAATTACTCCCCTCTGGAGACCTCAAATGATAGATTTCTTGATTGCAAAGATTTATTTGATGTCATCGAGTTGAAGGGAGTAAAACCAGAGTCTGTTAAAGAGTATGACTGGAATAAACTCAACAACAAAACTTTGGGTCAGATTAGGCAGTGAATCGGTCACAGTGTCTTCCACCACGTAGCACATGACACAGATGCTTATGAAAATGTGGAGGACTTGGAAGACATGTTCCAGGCCAAAACAGCTCGGAATCAAGGCCTTAATCATGAGGCGTTTGGTGAACCTAAAGCTACAATGTGGAACTTCTCCGTGCAGAACACACCACACCGAGTTCCAAAGCCTGGTGAACCAGTTATCTACAGTAGACATGCAACTGGCAGACGAAGTTCAAGCCCTCTTGCTACTCAATTCTCTTCATGATAGCTGGAAGACTCTGGTGGTTACTCTCAGTAACTCAGCTCCAGGAGGCAAACTTATCATGCATATGTTAAATGATGCCCTGTCAAATGAAAAAGCCAGAAGAAAAACGTGGGCTCAGATCAAACAGAAGTCCTTGTCTCGTTGCAACGAGGAAGACAATAAGAGAAACATCAAGGTGTGAGGAGAGGCAGAAGCAAAAGCAGAGGCAAATCCAAGGACGGGAAAAAGACATACAAATGCTTCCACTGTGGCATTGAAGGCCACTTGAAGAAAAATTACCGGAAACTGCAACGGGAGTAGGGACAAGGCAATAACCAGCCAAAGAAGAATGACGCGGAGACACTAGTAGTTACTACGGTAGATGTAGCTATATGCTCCGGCCAGGAAGAAGCATGCCTTCACACCGCAACTCAGGATGTCGAGTGGGTAGTAGATATTGCAGCATCCTACCACGTCATTCCTCACAGGGATTTCTTCACAACATACAAAGTATGAGACTTTGGAGCAATGAAGATAGAGAATACCAATTCTTCTCAGATAGTGGGAATTGGTGAAATATAGTTGCGGACAAATGCAGGGTATACAATAACCCTGAAGGAGGTCAGACATGTTCCAGAACTTTGGCTCAACTTACTCTCGGGGGTAGCCTTTGACAAACAGGGCTATGTTAGCCACTTCAGCAATGGCACTTGGAGGATGATAAAATGTGTCATGGTTATCGCCCGAAGACACATCTGTGGAACCTTATACAAGACTAATGTGAAGATTTGTGTAGAAAGTCTCAATGTAGCTGAACCAGAGGCTTCTCAGAATCTGTGGCACCAGAGACTCGGTCACATGAGTGAAAGATGGTTGTCTACCTTGACAAAGAAAAATCTAATCTCTGTCTCCAAAAATGTTACCCTGGATCCTTGCAACCATTGTCTATTCGGTAAGCAACACATAGTCTCTTTCAATTTCTCTTCTACAAAGAATCAGAGTTACTCAGTCTGGTGTACTCTGATGTATGTGGTCCATTGGAGGTAAACTCACAATGCGGTAATAAATATTTTCTGACTTTCATTGACGATGCTTCTCCGGAAAGTATGGGTGTATTTTCTGAAATAAAGGATCAGGTCCTGGACTATTAAAACTGTTCCATGCCATGGTCGAGCGTGGAAACAAGGAAGAAACTGAAGTGCCTTCGCACAGACAATGAAGGCGAATACACTTCCAGTGAGTTCGATGCCTACTGCGAAAGCCACGGCATTCAACACGAAAGGACTATTCCACGCACCCTACAACATAATAGTGTCGCTGAAATGATGAACTGCACCATTATGGAGAAAGTCAGAAGCATGATCAGCATGGCTAAGCTGCCAAAGCCATTCTAGGGAGAAGCTGTTCGTGCCACCTGCTACCTGATCAACAGATCACCATTTGTACCGTTGAATTTTGAGATTCCGGAGAAAGTGTGCACCTCGGAATATTCAGATGTTTAGCATTTGCACATGTATCCAAATAGCTCAGACAGAAGCTCGATGCAAGGACTACTTCATGCATCTTCATAGGCTATGGAGACGAGGAATTTGGATACAGGCTATGAGACCCGAAGGAAATGAAGGTCATCAGAAGCAGTGATGTAGTGTTTCTCGAAGACCAGACAATAGAAGATATTGAGCAGGGGGAGCTGCAGCCTGCTCCATCAGAGGCTTCATGATCATCCACAGATCCGGATGACAACGGACAGCCAGAACCTCCAGTACGAAGATATGAGAGAGGTCGGATTCCATCAGCCAGATACTCAAGATCAGAATATATTTTGCTTACTGACGAGGGGGTGCCAGAAACCTTCAAAGAAGCGGTATCTCATAAAGACAAAGATAAATGGTTGCATGCAATGGAGGATGAGATGAAATCTCTGCAGAAAAACAACACTTATGAGATAGTCAAGCTCTCACATGGAATGAAGGCACTGAAGAACAAATGAGTGTTTAAGCTCAAGAAAGATGGCAGCGGAAAAATGATGAAACACAAAGCTCGGCTAGTAGTCAAAGGATTCCTACAGAAAAAGGGAATTGACTTTGATGAGATCTTTTCACCGGTTGTAAAAATGGCTTAAATCTGAGTCATTCTAGGATTGGTAGCCAAATTGAACTTGGAGCTTGAACAGATGGATGTTAAAACATCATTTCTTCATGGTGATTTGAATGAAGAAATCTACATGGAGTAGCCAGAAGGATTCAAGGTTTGAGGAAAAGAAAACATTGTTTGCAAGCTGAAAAGAGCTTATACGGGCTCAAGAAAGCACCGATGTAGTGGTACAAGAAGTTCGACTCATTCATGGTGGGTCAAGGATACAAAAGAACTGCAGCAGATCAGTGTGTATACATCCAGAGGTTTTCATATGGAAATTTCGTTGCTCTTCTACTATATGTGGATGACATGTTGATTGTTGGACAAGAAGCAGCGAAGATCATCCAGCTGAAGAATGAACTCTTTAAGTCTTTTGACATGAAATATTTAGGACCAGCTCAACAGATTTTGGGAATGAAGATTGTTCGTGACAGACAGAACAAGAAATTATGGCTTTCACATGAGAGATATATTGAACGGATAATCAGGAGGTTCGATATACAGAAAGCCAAACTAGTCAGCGTTCCGCTAGCGCATCATTTCAAACTGAGCAAGAGTTCATGCCCCTCATCCAAGAAAGAGATAGAGGAAATGTCAGTAATACCATATTCTTCAGCTGTTGGAAGCCTAATGTATACAATGGTATGTACCAGGCCAGATTTTGCACACGTAGTGGGTGTAGTGAGTCATTTTCTCTCTAACTCTGGAAAACAACACTGGGAGGCAGTCAAATAGATTCTCAGGTACCTCAAGGGTACATTGAAGTTTCGTCTGTGTTACGGGGGAGCTGATCCGATCTTGGAAGGCTATACAGATTCAGATATGGCTAGAGATCTTGATGGTAGGAAATCTACATCAGGATTCATCTACACTTTTACAGGGGGAGCTGTGTCATGGCAGTCAAGATTGCAGAGGTGTATTGCATTATCCACAACAGAAGTTGAGTACATAGCTATAGCTGAGGTAGGAAAAAAAATGTTGTGGCTAAAGCGTTTTCTCCAAGAGTTAGAGATCAATCAGATAGAATACAAGATACATTGTGACAGTCAGAGTGCTCTAGACTTGAGCAAAAACTCAATGTATCATTCACGGACGAAACACATTGATATTCACTATCATTGGATACGCGAAGTAATGAATCAACAACTGCTGAGACTAGTGAAGATCCATACAGATGAGAATCCAGCCGACATATTAACGAAAGTGGTTACTCGAGACAAGCTAGAGTTGTGCAGAGACATAACCGGGATATCTGTCAGATGATGATTGTTTCAGATGCAGCTGGAGGGGGAGAATTGTAATGATTCCAGCAAGCAGCAAGTGAACAAACCACTTTAGGTGGTTTTGAATATTGAAGAAACAAACAGATAAACTTTCGGTGACTGCCACAAATCAAGGAATGCACTGTTCATTCTTTGAAAATTTTGTCCAAAGCCTGCCTATAAATTCAGGCATCCTCAGTGTGTTTTTTGTATCCCAAAGAGAGCAAAAAAAAAAAAAAACAGAAGAGGAAAGTGAGGTTTTGTAAAGTTTTATTTGTGTAAACTTTGTAATCTATTCTTGATAGTAATAGATATTGATTCGGTTTTTCCTCAAATACTCTCTAAAGTGATCGGTGAATCACAACAGTTAGCATAAAAATTTCTCATGTAGGATCATTGAATAATAAAACTGATCTAGAGTTTAAATTTCTCTTATACAAGTCAATAAGAGATTTGGTTTACATTCATGTAACATTTTTTTTTTTTTTTTTGGGGGTTAAAACAACATTAAGGTTATAAGAATAATAATTGAAATTTGACTAATACGCATGAAAGATAATTAACTTACATAAATTTGGAGTCTCATTAATTTGATATATACTTTAATTTGGTTTGACTCACCATGCATGAAGACATGCAACCAAAGAGGAAAACGTTTTATGCTTTTGTGTATGATTAAAACGAACAACAATGTCAAAATTTTCACCATTTTTTTTTTCAATTAAGGGGTGAATTTTTGATTGTATAAGAAAATGAGGTATATGTCCAAATGTTTCTTAGAAAAAAAATGAAGATAATTGAAACTTGAAACTTGAAATTAACAATTCCCTTTGTATCATGGATTTTATTTAGGATCAATGATATAAAAATTTGACAATTTTATATTGATTATCAAAACCTAACACAATCATCCTCATTTATATGAGTTTGAGATCGGTTATAAAAAAATATTTCAATTTATACACATAGGCAGAGTTGGGACATCTCATCATAAGCGAAGTTAAAAATAAGATGGTTAATTAGGACATATATAACGTAGACTAATGATGTTATCATACGTTAAGCGATGTCAGAGAATATTTAAGTTGACATGAACATAATATGATGATATCAAAAAAAACTATATAATTAACCCAACCTAGTGGAAAAATGTTTTTTTTTTGTTTGGTTATATAATTTCATAAATGTTTACGCAATTTTCTGCCTGAAGAAAGAACAACGTGTAAGGTTCAAACCTCCTGAGACAAAGTCCCAACAAGGGGTGTTTGATTAAGTGAATAAGCCTCCAAGGGGCGCAAGCACACAAGTTACAGTCCTAAGGATTATGAAACTAAGAAATGAAAAATAAAAATATGCTCATTTGAGTCTTCATTTTATCGGGGTTGTAATCTTTGCATGAGTGAGCCTTTTATAGTGAAACTTGTAAACCGCTCGGGTGGTTTCGGCTCATAACTTCCTTGCAACTGCTGGGTCATGCCTTCAACCGTTGAGTCGTGCGCCTTAACTGCCTGATCGTGGAGGGAAACTGCCTAACTGCTGTAATCGTGGGATCAACTGCATCATGTGTTCGGTCATCATGAGTCCCTTGTCGGCCTAATCGCGGCTTTGGTCGTCCTGAGTTCTTTGTCGTTCTAATCGATGTTTTGGTCGTCTTGAGTCATTTGTCGTTCTAATCGCTGTGTCATCTGGTGATTGCTCCGATAGCTCTTCCATTTGTCGCTCTGCTTGCCTTCGTCCTTTACTCCTTCGCGCGATTTCGCTCTAGGGTGACATTATTTTGTCAACAATTATCCCCCAAATTCACCTTGATTGAATTGGAAATGAAATCGAGGTGAATTTCTTCATGTCAGGGTGATAGACGTCGGTATACAAATCCTCGCCCTACAATTTGTTGGGCCGCCTTTTGCATTCCCCATGTGAGACCATCACTTCTGCAATAAATGTGCGACCTTTTCCAACATGTTTCATCATGATGCTCATTAATGAGCCATTTTTCACGTCATTTCGGTGTCTTCTTTCGTCACACGTCACCTTTACTCCTTCACATTGAATCATATCCCAACACCTGTCTAGGGCGACTTTTCATCCTTTTCATTTTCCCGCCGTTTCCATCCTTCGATGCTCTGCGTTGCGACACCTGTCCCAGGTTGAGCCTTTCGTCTGTGTATATAAGGATTCAGTCTATTCTGGCTTTCACTTTACATTCTACCCTCTTTGCAAAGTTCCTTTCTTTCTTACTCTCAACCTTTTAGCATTAATGGCGTCTTCTTCTTCTGCCCCCAAAACCATCTCCTCAACTTTTGGTGATTATCAGATGACACTGGATGATTCTTCTATGGGTACTTTTGGTGTTCATGTCCTCAACGAGAACAACGACCAGTGCACTCTAGGTCCCATTTTCGTAGGTGACAATGTCATCGCCACAGCCCCGTTGGCTCAATAGTTTCCTTCTACTTCTGGCCTCCATTTCTCAAAGCCATTAAATGTTTCTCCATTGGCTCAATCCAATCCTATCCGCACATGGCCAAAACACGACTCCGCATTTGAGACCAGGTTCCAACGTATGCCACTGCATAAAGATACCCGTACATTTCTTGAGGAACATGGCTTCCTTTCTTTTATCGAACTTTCATTGGCCTTGCCCTCTTTCGACCGGAATCTGTTTCCTACCTCACTACTTTTTTGGTCCTCTAAATACAACGTCTTCATCTTCCCTGCTGGTCCTTTCACCATCACCTTTCGCGACATCGGCACTCTTACCGGGTTAGCCTCTTTCGGTATGACCATCTCGACCTACACAATCTTTTATTTCCCCCTCCTCCAATGGACTCTTCGCCCTTTTCGTCCTACTCCGTTTTTCTTCGTGCATTTTCCAAATCGGCCGGTCCAGTCTCAATGCTGGAGCGAACGGCCTTCCTTCACTACTGGCTTTGAAAATATATCATTTACGCGCCAAGCCAGAAACCTGTGGCGGGTTACCTCCTCATCTCTTCCGACCTAACCAACGGTCGTCGTTTGGACCTGACATCCTTTTTGTTGGCCGCCATTTATCGAGGGTTGACCGTTCTTCAAAAACAACTTCGGTCAGGGGCTTCACCAATCGCCTCTGGCCCTTTATGGCCCGTTCAGATTTGGCTCAGAGCCTATTTCCTTGTTTTCGGCTCAATTGACTCAAATCATTCTTATCTTTTTACCGGTCTTATTTTTGCCCAACTTCGGCCAACCTCTCTCATCTCTCGCGCTGTTTTTGAATATTTCTATACCATTTCTCGGGTTCCTTCTTTCTTTCCTTTTTTCTTTGGGCGACAGCCCTTCTTTCGTCCATGACGTCCCTGAGTCAGAAGAGGACGAATCAAGTCTTCGCATATGGCGTAGGTTTTTACGCAGTCGCGATCTGACAAGGCCGGAGTGGAGATCCGCTTCATCAGACCGTTTTAAAGTCCTTTCACTCTCTGGCATAGAGCATTCCTTGTCGGAGACTTGTTCTTTGTTATCTTCTCTTGTTATAGTTCCCTTTGCTCCCTGCACATCAGTCCATTCTTTCTTCAACCGTTTTCGGCCACCTGGCCGGGAGAGATTCTTCTATTTACCCTCTATGCGGGTATTTTCTGCCATCCCATTTTCTTCCAAATCTTCTGAGTCGGCGGGGTCAAAGAAATCAGCTCAGGCAGCCAAGCCAAATAAAATCAAACAAACTAAAAGGAAACAGCTTTCCCATTGCCATAGCTCTGATTTAGACGTGCCGCTCGTATGTCGTCCTAAGGTACGATCTGAAACTCTCGTCCTCTTTTGTACATCGGTCTGAGACAACCTGAGGTTTTATAAGTTTTTGTATTTTGTGCAGACGCTTAGGACAGAGCCACCCTCTGCAGCACCCGAAATGACCCAAATTCCAGGGCCCGAGACTCTCATAGTTGAGGGTCCATCTGAAGAGGCTGAACCCACCGTAGTCTCGGTCGTTCAGCTTCCATCGGACGACGATGAAGTAGCCGAGGCTCCAATCATAGAACAACCGTCGGAAGAGGGCGAGACAGCTGCTACCGATTCTTCGTCCGGAATCGACCCCCAATGTACGGAGCCAGGTATAGAATTTGGCCGTTCACGCCCAAATGTTGAGGAAATTCCAAGAGATCATCTGTTATTCAAATCCCCCATCTGTGGACGATCCTGTACCAATTGTACATGGCCCGGATGATGAGTCTGACGTGCCCGAACCTATTTGGCCGGATGACGGGCCACTTTGGCGTCATCTCAAACGGTTGTACCCCTTGGTACGCAGAATGGCTGACACATGGCTCATGGGAAGTTATAGGGATGTAGACGGCCTTTTTAGTTTGGCCGAATTGGAGTTACTAGAGGAGGCTCGGTCTATGTATAAAGACGATGTACTTCGTCATATTTATGAAGAATGAGAGGTTGTTTATATTTCTGATTCTTCCGATTCTGATTCCCCTGCAGATGCTCAGCCTACAACCGCACCGTAACAATCATCGCCACAGGCAGCATTTCCGGGCCCCTCAGCGCAACCAACTTCTGCCTCTGAACAGCCGTCGTCCTTGGCTCTTCTGTCCTCTCCTCCTCATGCGATGTCTCCTATACGTTTAACTCAGCCATCTGCTGCCTCTGAACGGCCATCGTCTCTGATGAGCCGTCCAGTTCTGCTCGTCCGCCCGAAACTGTAAGTGATTTCTCCTTATGTTCTCTTTTCTTCGTCCATTCTTGTTTGATTTACTAACTTTGGCTTTTGTAATCAAGCGTCAGATCAATTTTTGTAGTCGGTCCATGACATTTTGAGCGACTTGGATCAGTTAGCTTCTATTTCTTCTCTGCCTCCTCTATCTTCGGCCCAAACTACATCGGACTTGGAGGCCCTTAAAGAGGTTCTCGGCCAATATGCATCGTTTATGACAAATGATATCGGCCAAACTGCTCTAACAGAGAATGTACTGAAATTAGAAAAGCTTCATTCGAGTTAGATCGTCTGTTGGGTCTTCCTGTTCTACCTATTTCAGTAAAAAATCGACTCACTCTCCAAGACCTGCAAAGCAAGGTCTCGGCTCTTATTCTTCGCTATCGAACCACACATAGCAAGAAGGTCGGCTTGCGTGCATCAATAAACAAGAAGGATAAGCTTCTTGGCACCATCGATAACCTTCGACAAGCCATAAGAGAATCTACGGACGAAATGATTATCGAAGAGTCTTTGCTGCTGGATCTAGAACGGCAACTACAGGATATCCAGCGTCAGATAGAGGAAATCAACATGAGGAGGGATGCTAAAACGAGAGGGCTTGCCTATCTGGTAGCTGAGGCCACTTCCACTATGGCCGAGTTCAGGGATCTTGCCCGAGTTGATTTTGAAAAAGGCATGGCCGATCTAATAAGGGCCGATGCAGAAATGCTGAGAGAATGGCGAAACTTGGGGGAGAGGTTCTCGCTTTTGAAGGATTCACCCGACGAGCTCCATCGATATTCGGCCAGCCAATAATTATGTAATAATATAGGACGTTTTATCGTCCAAATGTTGTACTTTTGAGGACGCTTTCGTCCTTTATTAATAAAAATACATTCTTATATTATTTGTCTTTGTCCTTATTGTAAGGACATTATGTTTTCGTGCTCCCATAATGAGGGAACATATTTTTTTAAATATTTACCGTTTATCGCCCTAATATGTACTTTTCCATTCAAATTCCTTAAATGATAGGCTCCGTTTGGCAATACGTTTTTTTACCTCGAAATGACTTTCCCAATTAGGCGACCATTTTCCATATGCCGGATCTTTGGCACCAAGTGGCAATATAGTTTTCCACACTAATTCACATTTTCTGAACGATTTAGCCATGACTTTCTGATTATATCCCTTGGCCATTTTTGTGTGCTTCCAGACGATAGGTGATACGTCTATTGTCCTCACTTCCCAGGTCCAATTCGTCCAATACGTCATGAGCCCTTGAGACGCTAGCCTTATGTCATATGTTCAGAGCGTATTCTTTTTCTTCCAGTGGTTGTTCGCTCTCGTGACTTCCTTCCATCAAACAATCTACACCGTATGACTCTCTTATTTTATCTTCTGTCTGGTGTGCTAACAATTTATCCCTTAAGGCCGAAATTGCGGCCTGAGCTTCAGCCTCATTTTCTCGTTCCGTTACATAGGCCATTAAGTTGGCCCTGGTGGCCGCGAGTGCGGCTTGTTCTTTACTCTGCTTGTTCTTCTTCATTCGAATTGTTGTGCGTTGGCTCTCTAAATACCACTGTGGTTGGCCTTATTTGCGCGAACAAATCTTTTAGCAGACCTGCGGGATATGGCTCCTCATTTTGAGCCATAATGGCCGAATTTTCCCCTTCATTCAGAACTCTGGTCACCCAGTAATTTTCTTCGTACATGAAGTATTCGGTAGAATTTATCTCTGCAGTGAAAGACTTGTTGTCGGCGTGTACTATTTACACTTCGTCTCTCTGGTTCCATAAAACCAGGCACTGATGAAGAGATTAAGGAATGCATCGGTTGCCGTGTATCCAATCTCGTCCTAGGAGCATGTTATATGTGGTAGGCCCATCTATAATGAAGAACACTACTGTTTTCGTAGTACTTCCCACTTGCAAGTCTAGTGGGACAACCCTTTTGGTCGTCATCGCGCCTCCATTGAAACTTGTAAGCACCACTTCTGTAGGGATGAGGTCGTCTTATGACTTTTCTAAATGCCCTAGCATCCTAACAGGGATTGCATTGATGGCTGCTCCATTGTCAATCAACACTTTGGCGATGGGTATCCTGTTGGCCTTTTCTTTTACATACAATGGCCGCAGGTGTTTAGTCATTTGTGGTGGTGGTTTTGGGAATATCACTTTCCCTGATAGGCCTACCTCCATTGTTGGTTCGTTCCAAGCATTGGCCCGGGGCAGTTCTCTCTCCATGTCCTATCTAGAAGGTGGTAAAGTGACCGGCACATTGTGAGAGACATTGTTTATGACCAGCCTTTGCTTTTCCGCCTTGGTAATGGTCCACTTTATTTGGGTGTTCCGTATAAGACGAGGTATGAGGATTATCCCAAGTCCTCTCCTAATGTTCCGACTGCAGCCTGCAGGGTTTCTGGCCTCATACAATTCTTTGAGAATCCTATTCTGTGACATTCCCCTTCTTCATGCTTCAATCCTGATGTCTATTTTTTATTCTATGTCAGTCATTTCCTCGTCTGAAGCCCCTCCGTCTGTTATCGAGAGTGCGGCAAATTCTGTTTCATCACCATCATAGACATCTTCATTATTTCTAGCCATTTCACTATTGTCTCCCTTGAATTTCTCGGACAACAAGTAATGATTCGCCACAACTGGTGGCATACTGCCGGACTGAATGACAATAGAGGGTCTTCATCGTCTGTCTCGTCCTGTTTTCGTCTATCAAACTTGGTACGCTCCTCGCAGTTCGTTGTTGTCCCATCTTGGCTGTCACTCTCTTTGTTGCTTACCTCCGGTTTCTCCCTGACACAAGCATTGCAGCATGTGGTGACCTTCACTTCACATTGTTGGCGCATCATACGGCCATAATTTCTCTGGTGTCGCCTCAGTTGCGTCCTTGTCATTTCGTCCACAGGAGGGTAGTTCCTTCCCAGACGCTACCCCGAAGATGGCTTCCGGTATGAATGTCATACGTTGGGTCGATGAATTTTCGACCTAAACATTTTTACGTTTTGGACGAGGTTTGAATTCTCACCGTAGAACCTCGGCGCGAAGGTTCTCGGTTTCCATGTTACTGGCTCCTTTTTTACTGGCTTTTCACATGTATCTTCCAACTTCTTCATCCACTCTACACTATTTTTGCACCGTGCACACAAATTTCGAAGATCTTTCCCTTCTTGGGGTTTTTCGATCATTTCCAGAGCACTCGGACGATGACAATCCTGATCTTCATCCAGAACCAACTTGAATTTTGGCAAGTTCATTTTGGTAAGGTCAGAATTGATCATGTTTAACTCTATCGGCTTTGGAAAAGGGTTGTCGTCCACCGTCATCTTTTTTTTGAACGTTATTCGTCCAGATTCTATGGCATCCTGCAAAATATTCTGAAAAACAAGACAATCATTAGTTGAATGGGACCATGCATTATGCCACTTATAATATTTTTTCCCACCGATTTGCTCAGCGCTTGGCAATGTGTGGCGGTCGCTCAAACTAATTTGCTTGTCTTTATATAATTGATCGAATATGACATCGACTTTCGTGATATCGAACGAGAAGTTCCTACTCTTTTTGTCGTTCTTTTCTCTGGCTTGGGGTTCAGCCCACGCCTAGCAAACGTACGGCTTCCCTTTAACCAATTCGGCCAAACATAAGTCGACCGATTTGATGTCCATCTCGCTTATTTCATAATTGATGTTCCTATAATAAGTTCATTTGCTGGAATTTCTCATTTGTTCTTCCTCTCTTAATAATTGTTCATGACGCACCACACTAGTGGTGAGTTGAGGAAGATCTCAAAATTCGCTATCTTGAAATTTCTTTTTCAGATCGAAGTTGAGACAGCTTTGGGCGATTCTCACAAATTATTTCTCTGGCAAAAGCACGTAACATCGGTCTCGAGCCACTTTAAACCTTTGTAAGAATGTCTCAGCCCATTCTCCTAGTAACTATCTGAGGTTCTCCAAGTCTGCCAAGGCCACTTCAGATTCGGCCTTCTAGAATTACGCATGGAACAACTATTCTATTTGTTGCCAATTCTCTACCGAGTTGGGTGGCAGGCTAACATACCATGAGAAAGCTACTCCGGACAGTGAGCCGTGGAATAACCTCAACTTATGGAAATCACTGACTTCTCCATGGTAGAAACTTTCCCAGACCCTGTAAACAGAGAAAAATCTGATATTTAGTAATTTCTAGGCCACGAATACGCCACATCGATCCAATCTGGATATGATTTCCGATACATTGGCCGAATTAGCTGTATTCCTAGACCGAATTGATTTTGAAGGATCTCAGTCATCTTTTCTCTCAACATATCATTACCATTAAATGGCATTGCTATAGGTGGCGGTTGCGGTCCTCTCACAAGTGGGACATAATCATGGTTCTGTCCTTGAGAAGCCTGGAGACCTTGGGGCAACACCACTTCATGTTGTACCATGTTTGAACTTTGGTGTAGGTTTGGCCCTAGATGTAGGCCATTGCCCCCAGGACTTATTCCCTCCCTATAGGTCGTAGGGACAGTGACCCCTTGCAGAGGAATATTACTCGGGCCAGCCTCCTGAATGCTTGGTGTAGGAGGAGGTGTAGTCCACGGTAGGGATGTCCCATGTTTACACATTTGGTCATGAACTCATTTAATGAGCTTAGGTGTTTGGCCATATTTTCATAATGTGAGTTTCTAGTCGAAGTAAACTTATCTACGATATGAGCATTTTGAAGCCTAACCTGCTCGACAACATCCTTCGTGAATTCACCGAACAATGCGCGAACCGCGTTAGGGCTGAGCTCTCGCATAGGCTCATATCGACTAGCGTCTGCCAGACCCTCGAAATGGCCCACTACGACTGGAACGTGAGGCTGGTTGGTTTGATCCAGTCCAGTTTCCTCTGTACTTGAGCCAGTTTGAATGTTTCTTTTCGGAGGCATTTCCACTTTTACACCAATTCTCCCACTGTGGTCGCTAACTGTTTGCGTAATTTTCTGCCTGAAGAAAGTACAACGTGTAAGGTTCAAACCTTATGAGACAAAATCTCAGCAAGAGGTGTTTGATTAAGTGAATAAGCCTCCAAGGGGCGCAAGCACACAAGTTACAGTCCTAAGGATTATGAAACTAAGAAATGAAAAATAAAAATATGCTCATTTGAGTTTTCATTTTATCGCGGTTGTAAACTTTGCATGAGTGAGCCTTTTATAGTGAAACTTGTAAACCGCTCGGGCGGTTTCGGCTCATAACTTCCTTGCAACTGCTGGGTCATGCCTTCAACCGTTGAGTCGTGCACCTTAACTGCCTGATCGTGGAGGGAAACTGCCTAACTGCTGTAATCGTGGGATCAACTGCATCATGTGTTCGGTCATCATGAGTCCTTTTTCGTCATAATCGCGGCTTTGGTCGTCCTGAGTTCTTTGTCGTTCTAATCGCTGTTTCGGTCGTCTTGAGTCCTTTGGCATTCTAATCACTGTGTCATCTGGTGATTGCTCCGATCGCTCTTCCCTTTGTCGCTCTGTTTGCCTTCGTCTTTTACTCCTCCGCTCTATGGCGATTTCGCTCTAGGGTGAATTTCTTTTGTCAACAATAACTAAGCAAAAATTAACCATATTACATCAAATGAAATGGCAAAATATGCATGTTTGAATTTTTTATTCACCTACCACATGATTATTTGACTCTCTATATTATCTTTAATTATATCATGATCTTCACTTTGTTAGGTAGATCAACTCTCTCTGTATATATTAATATTCTATTTTATTAACTAGATATATTAGTTTAATTAATTGTTATTTATAACTTCCTTAGACAGTAAATAAACGACAGACTGTCATAATCAAGGCGTTTTTATTTTTTAATTTTAATTAATATAATTAGCAACTAATGGTTTTTAAATATAAAAAAGTAAGAATATTTTTCTAAAAAAATAAGGGGTGGGTTGTGCCAAATATATTATTAACAACTTACCTCCTCAAGACTCAAACTCAGACATTGTGTTTTAAAATAACTATTTTACTAGCCCGACTACACTCTTAAAGGTGGTATATTATGTGCCGGGTGTATATGCCATCTCTCTCACAGCAGGCGGCCCCCACACAGTTATGGGGCCCGTCTACTGTGAGAGAGATGACATATACACCCGGCATATAATATAATTTTCGACACTCTTGACGTATACACAAGTAGTTATTAATTTCAACAGTGATTGAACTTTAACCCTTGGATAATTTTTAAATGTATAAAAATATATTTGAAAACAAACAAATTAATTATTTGGATTAGGCCTATCAAAACAGATTCATAAAGTAAATATATTCAATTTTTTAAAATTATTATTATTATAATCATATATAAGTCTTCTCTTAACTAATTCTCTGACAGATATGAATGACGTAATATCACGTACCAACTAATAAACATATGACATGTGTAGTTATATTAATTATAATCTATTATTTTCTTATATCTTAATATATGTGACAAAATATTATTCAATTGACGTAAAATGATGTGGTATGAATATTGTAGAATTTTTTTCTCATTATGACCCTTCAAAACGGTTAGGGTATAGAGTATCGACCAACTCCTTTAATTGGCTTAGTCGACATTTCCAAACTTTTGAAAACGACTAATAATTAATTTTTAATTATGTCAAATAAAACCCTAATTCTTCAGTAAAAGTTCCCGATCGAGATTATCTCAATATAAGTAATTAAGCTAATCAAAATTTATGTGACCAAAATTTAAAACGTCTTTTGACATGCCACGTATGTCATTGACTCTCATTTTTGTCAATATTTTGATTTAATTTGTTATTAAATTTTCAAATACGATCCTACAATCTACCGATAGATCGAGTGTGGCTTCTTTATAGATTTGACATTTTTAATTTTAAATTATGTAAGAGATTACACAAATCCTTGCTAAAATTAAACGAAATTTCCTCATATTTTAAAATTATACCAAAACCCATGAGGAGTGTTTTAATATATATATATTATTTGGGCAATTTTCACCAATAAAAAGATTTAATGCAAAATTAATAAATACAAACATTATTTGTTCTTTAAATATTTATTAATTTAGTTTGAATTAGTCAAATTAATAAATTAAAAATCCTTATAGGAAGATTTCGCTTGATTTTAAAATATTATGAGAATTTCGTTTACTCATTACCACAAAACTTATTTTTAATGACGCGAAATTTATAACGGTTTTAATAAAAACATTCATTAATAAAAAAATATATTTTTTATGACGATTTTTTTAACAACCATCAACTTTTTATGACTCTACATAATATGACAGTTCAAAAACCATCATAAAAAGTCATTTAGGACCGTCATAAAATATATTTTTTGTAGTAGTGAGTTTTATCAAACATTAGAAGAGTTTCACTTATTTTCCCTATATTATAATTTAATTGATGTCTTACACAAAAATAGGGATTAGAACTCCCGATAAACAACTCTGAATTAATAAAATAATTGTATAAGCTAACAAATTTAATATATATTTAGAGATGAATGCCTCCCCCAGATTTCTCTTAACTTATTAAATTTTAAAAACGGTTTTTACTTTCTAATTACATTTTGTAATCTTATATAATACACATAATAATCATCTACAATAAATATAGTTAATATAATGAAGAATTGAATACAAATACAAAGAAGTTCAATGTATTTCAAAACTGTCATTGCACTGAAATTTTTAATTTTTAATACGCAAGCATCCTATTGATGGAACCCATTACCAAAAATATTATTTTGGTTGACTTTCTGAAATTGAGCATTTGTTCAACCTTACTAATTCACTTTTTTTTTTTGCATGCTATATTGAAAGGGCAACTACTTTGAGCACTCCCCAAAGAAGTCAGAGAATTATTATTTACTTTAATTATAATAATAATAATTAAAGGGACAAAATCTATGTTTTGACATAGGTATGTCTCTAATTGCGTACGTCGCTGGTGTGGGGCTCAGGATCTCACATTGAGATCCTGGATTCGAATTCAAAAAGTGCATTTTTTGTAAGAGTCTGGGACAGCCGGAGGTTTTACATGCTCCACTTAAGCCCGAAATGAGTAGTTTGGCGGTGAGATTCCCAAAGATTTCAAAAAAAATGTCTCTAATTGCATTGCATTGTGAAAATTTAAACATATTCAAGAGAGAGTTCCCTAAGAGAGCAGCCACTTCTAGTTTTTTTTTTTTTTTTTTTTTAGGAAATAAATTAACATATATATATATATATATATATGATTAATCTATAATTGACTGTCCTTAATGATTTGGGGTTGCTCAACAATATATGAGATTCAACTATTAATTATAATGCCTGAATGATTACATTTAAAATACTGAGTCATGAATGCAAGAGATTTATTTTGTTAGACACTTCATCATCTTATTATTGAAATCGATGGTTTAAATATTTCCAAGTGTATTGCATTAATTAGTTAACCTTTTTTTTTCCAATTATTGAAATTATTATTTTTGATTTGTTATAAACTTATATTTCCATACCGCATCCTCACAAAACTAATATACGAGGTAATGGTTTACTTATGATTATAAATGAGTCGATTCATTTGTAATCTAATTTTTTTTTTTAAACAAAAAAAAAAATCACTCTATTTGGATGTATATAAATGTTTTAATTTTAATTGGCTAATTTTTTTTTTGGCTTTAAATCAACAAAAAATTTAAAATTTTATTTGTGTTCCTTCATCGCTTAAAAAAATCAAATAAACACGTGTTTGCAAAATAAATTCCAAATTCCAATGCCCTTTTCATGGTGTGTTATAAGAGCTTCTCATAGGAAACCTAAGAAATAAAAACAACTACATTTAAAGAAAATTTTTATTTAATTTCAAAATACTCATGTTAGGAAAGGAATCCTTTTACTAGAAAATGCAAATTTTGTTATCCTAAACGACTTCCATTGCCTTGGTTCAAGGGATGGGCAACCATTCATGTCTTGTACGGAACCCAAATCATTGATAACCATATAAATAAAATATGATAAAAATATCTCTTGATATGATAATCCAATAATTCAGTGATTTTTGGATAATTGGGTATTGAAAGAAGATAAAGGTTTGATTTGCTATATTTAGTATGGCTTTTGCCTTTGGTATATTTTATTGAAATAATTTTATTATACAACGGTGATATCATGTCTTCATACAACAATTCAATAATATATTTAGGGTTGTGCAAATTTTAGGATTAACCCGCAATCCGACCCGTGCGGGTTACAAAAAAAAAATTTCAATGATTTTTTCCGGTTAACCCGACCCGAAACTTGCAGGTTGGGTCACAAGTTTGATATTAAAATCCTAACCGACCCGACACTATAATATTTTTATTATTTTCCTTAAAATTTTATTATTTTTCTAAAATTTTTATTATTTTTTAAAAAAATTACTATTATTTTATTTATTTATTATTTTTATTGTCTTGAAACTTTATATATATGATAATTTTTGGGATATAAAAATAGCTAATATTTATATTTCAAAATAATTAATTCATTAAAAAAAAAAAATTTGGCCAACATAATTATTTTTTGGGCGACCCGATGACCCCATCCGATTACTCATTGTCTTTATTGTTCCCCTTTACTACCAAGAATACAATTGAACAAAAAATTAATGATTCTTGAGTACATCTATTTTATTGTTATACTTTAAAGTATTTTGGATATTATGAGAATGTTAATTATTAAATTATTTTGGTAAATTAAATGATTTATTTTGTTGGGTTTTATGGATAGTTTATAGACTAAAATATTTTTATAAATGTGATTGTTGATTGCATCTCTTTTATTGTAATTTTTACTTTAATTTTATTTTGAGGATAAAACAGTCTTTTTAAATGTCAACTAACGGTTTAGATGGAAAAGTAGTAAAATGTTAAATTTTATATAAATTTAGTAGTAAAGTGTAATATGTTAATATTCACAATATCTAATTATTATTTTATCATAACTTTAGTAGTAAAACTTAAACGTGAAAGAATTAGATAATGGGATGTTGTGGTTAATTTTAGGGAGGGTTTCAAAAGTAAAAGGCCTTAATGGGCCTTGATAGTGCCATTTTCACACCTATTTTTCTGGTTTTTATCAGCAGGTTTGCATTTTTCAGTTTCTAGCTGGGGAAGTGCTTTATTTTCTAGTGCTTGTGAATGCCCACTAGGGTTACTTGGAAGACAAGGAAGCAACCCCTATATCTTTCATCGAATTGCATTTCCTTAAGACACTCCTTCCTTATAGAAAATGATTGAGAAACTAAACGGACAAAACCCCGACAAAAAAATGAGGAAAATGATATATGCATATATTTCAGCACAAATCTACCGAAAACAAAAAATAAATTTGTCATGTATTGATTTTTTTTAATGTGTATGTTTTCAATTATTTTCGTCATTTATGTAATCATATCATTACTCATAGTCCCTAAGGGACGTGACTTGATAATATATGACTTAAGATATGATATTGAGGTTGTGGATTTGAATTCAGATAATGTGTTTCTTATAAGAATCTGTGACAATTAGGAGTTTTATCTTCTCTGTTTAAGTCTGGAAATGATAATTTGACGACGAGATTTTCAACGATCCTAAAAAAAAATTCATTACCCATGAATGCATGTGTGTTGTGCAGTAAACAATACCCTTTTTTTTTTTTTTTTACACTATGCAGTGATGATTTTTTGTCAATATTTTGTCCCTATTTTGTTCCTTTATCAGGCCTCTTTGCTGAATATTATTCCTGTTTATTGTGACAATCAATAAACTTTTGAGTATTGCCGAGTTTCTATAATATCATTGATTCATAAATCCAATCAATTGACAAATTATTTTCTCCATTAATTTTGCTGCTCTCATTTGTCCTTAGATCTGTTTGTTCTGTTTACTCTATCTTGTCAAACAAATAAATACTTTGAATCTTTTCCCAAACTTTTCCTTTTCCTTTTCCTTTACCCTTTTATCATAAAATGATTCAATGGAATCAAGGCTAAAAAGATGATGCAAGAACATCAACTTTTTTTTACCCACCTCCCAAAAGTGCACCCACTCAAGGCATTTGATAGGGTTCCTGTGGGGCAGATTCTGCTTCTAGCCGAAGTCTTATACACTGGCCACCACCTTCACTTTCATATAATTAAATTTTGGTAGCCAAAAGTTCAAATTTAAAAAAAAAATGGTGGTAAACAAAAAAAAAAAAAATGGGTACCTGAAATGTTACAGCACCGGCAGTGAGCAGAGGTGGGCACATTGCAAATGCTGCAGTGCAGAAACAAACAAAGAGGAGAGAATTTGAGGATGAGAAAGCATGTTCACAGGCTGTAAAGGGAAAATTATTAATAAAAAAAAACAAACAAACAAACAAACAAAGAAAGTTGCAGATAGGTGGAAATCAGATACCAGCCAAATGAATCATAGAAAGAAAGAAACTTTTCTACTCTGTTCTCTTCTCCTAGTCCTAGGCCTAGCAGTCAAATTTTGCTGTTATAAAATTCAGACAAAGCTCCTCCTGTTTAGATGGGGCACTTTTATCAATTTTACTTTTAACAAAGGTAGCTCCATTAGTGACACAGCCAGCCCAGTCACCTGCTTCATTTACATTTTGACACCAATTAAGGTGAAATAATTAAAGAGAAACTTGAAATTAACACTAAACAAGTACAGCTACCTTTGTCTGTCAATCTTCACCCGGATTATTTATACAATAAAACAATTCCAACTTAATATATAAGCAAAAGTATGATAATAAGATGTTAACTACATATGCATATTAATATTTAGTTCATGTGACAAAAAGCGATATATGTCCACACGCATTCAACTAAAAATATATATACTATGAATCATTATTCATTAACAATTAACTAATTTCTGTACCGAAATTCCAGAGGGTCAATACAATAAATAGTACACCAACCATAGCTGTTTAAAGAGGGATGTTTGTCTTTGTCAAGCTAACATGGTGAAACACACAAAGGAATTTTGGAAAGATCAGATAAAGAAATAAAAACTTAATTCTATCCCAAGAAAAATGTCAAGATTGAACATCAAATATTCCAACAGATAATATCTACCATTATTAAGCAAGAGGCGTTCAGGATGGGGTAATTCCAATCAAAAGCCTATAGAATTACAAATTAACATTGATTGACCACAATAGGCTCGAGTTTGAAACATAAATCCTATAGAATAACATAGAAAAACCACAAATCCACTAAATCTACCACCTTCGGGGGAAGGTTACACGTCATACCAGAACCCCAACACCCGCCAGCATAACATAGAAGGCAAACAAGCTCAATTTCGTTCCCACAAATTAGTGCTGAGTTGAACAAGAAAGAGATTAAATTAAATGCCATATAACTTAAAAGGCAGTTGGAGTGTATAAGGCCTCACTCATAGCATATAGTCGGTTCTTGCTGGCAACCTCCTGAAGAAATTGAGCGGCACAGAAGGAAGCTTGTGGCGGAACCTTGGATGTCTTAACACATAAAATCCTGTGAGAAGGGCCACAACTTGGAATGGTGTAACATAAAGAACAATGGCAGCAATTAGACAGAAAATCACAAACAGGGCTGTGGCTCTTGGGTCTCTCCAGCTCAGCAAAGACTGCAGCCTCTCCCCTTGAGTAGCCAAATCACCAACCACAGTCTGAATTCTTCCAGCAATACTTCTCAGTCGATCATATCTCATCCTTACAATATCCGAAGGCCTAGAAGTTGGAAATGTATCAAATTCTTCATCAAGTTCATCTGGATGAGCAGAATCCGCATGTGAGAGACGGGTGTCCATGTGAGGAGGATGTCTTGGTCTCCATCTATAGTACCAAACACCAATCAAGAAGAGATAGAGGAAAACTGTAGGTAAAATAAGCTCCGGATACAGCACCAGTATGACGAACAAGATGTGAATCAACACTGTCGTAATAGGGTTTTTCCAATTGCAGATCTGATCAAACCATTTTCCCACAGCAATTATCCCACTCAAAACTCCCATAATCCTGAAAAAATTAGCTTTGCTTCTTCTCATACTCCACATATGAGAACCCACATCCAGCATATACTCCACTATTTCTTTCCTCAACGGTGGCTCAGCTCGGCTCAGTCTCATGGAAACAATCTGAGTGGCCTGGTGTCTCAAGTTATCAAGCTGGCCAACCGTCAATGGATGCAGATAATGCATCTTAGGTAACAATGGATGAGAGTACATGTGCATCATATTAAGCAATGAAGAGCATGTAAACCTCACAGCCAGATGAATTTCACCCATCTTCTTGACACCATTTGGGTATAGAACCAGAAGTGGATATGAATGAGTATAAACCCGATCCGTTTCAAGTGTAGAAAGACGGATCCTTACCTTACCAATCCTTGAATCATTTCCCCCACCAGCTTTATCACCACCTCCATGCAAGTGACAATTATCAAACACCCCAATGGTTATAACAGTACAAGGATCAAAGACCTCCCATGTGTATTGCTCATTCCACTTGGGAGTAAAGCTATCAATGATTGTCCTTGTTCGAACCCATTTCTGACCATACTTCGCCACACAATAAGCATCTGTTGTTCCCCGGCCATCTTTAGTCTTCATTGGCATTAACCCTTGAGCATTCAAAATCCCCAATTCTAACACCCCTATGCTGGACTTCCATAACTGTTTTGCTGTTGGCCTAAGATCGCTGCTGTAGTGTGTTGATTCATCCAGAACATGATAACCACCTTCCAAACAGATCCTCATGTGGATCCTGCTAGCAAACTTTGTCTCTTTCTTCTTTTCCCCTTCTACAACCACATGCTTTTCAAGATTATGCCACCTAGTGTTTACTGGTTTATGATCAAGCCTCCTGTCCACATACTGCAATGGAATCACACACTTCCCTAGAACTTCATCCTTGTTACCTCCAACTCTATCTTCCACACTCAAAATCAAGGGCTCCTCAAATGGTTCTGCTGCCACAAACATCAGATCCTCATTCCACATTGGATTAATAGTCCTGCTAGAAGAAATTCTTGTTCTCAAAGCCTGGTTTCCCAGTATGGCCTTCACAAAAACTTCTGGGAATCTTCCCCTGTCGGTGGGTTGTAAATCTTGAGCTTCAATCACATTAACCCTCAAGTACCAAAGTTTAGGAGAGAGATACACCTTTGACCGGATATTCGCAAGACCATCAATTCCACTGACAGTAGCTGCATCTGAATGCCATGCCTCAGGAAATGCTTCATCTGCTTGAGTACCCATCCACACCGCCAACATCAATTCTCCCTTAACCTTATCCGCCTTCCTATCCTCTAATCTATACCACTGCGGAGCCAGTGGACTATCAGGTGGAACTCGTTTAGGAATCTCATTCAAATCAAACCAAACCTTACCCATAAAATCATCCTTCACAAAATCCTTATCCTTCACAGTAACCTCAAGCACAGAAGACTGAATGCGATCCTTAGAGAAAGCAAACACCTGGTTCCATTCGGGATTCGATTTCTTCTCAAAATGCCGAGTAGTACCCTTATAGTTTCCCATCTTAACTTCAACATAAGGATCACAACTACCAGTGACATCCTTCCCCGGTAAGTCCTTGGCCTTGACAACCCGGACATAAAGGTACTGCATTTGCTCAACGAGGTCATAGGTGCTAGTGAGCTTGTCACCGGTGATTTTCCCCCCACCCAAGTGGGGTTTTGTCTCTTTCAAAGAAAATTCTTCCAGTGGTGGTCTCTGCATCTTGTCTCACGGTTTCAAACAAAAGACACCCAAGTTGAAACCGAACACTGTTAGTTCTTTACAGAAGATGGGAAGTGAGAATTTTCGTTTTTTTGAATTCAAAGGCCACAGAAACCTAAAAAAAGAAATAAAGATTGAATTAGCCATTACAGATAAGGAAACAAAAACAGAGCTACCAAGACATTTTGGAAACTGAAAAGGAGGTAACTTAACAGCTAGATAAAGATAAGGTATTAAATGATGTTATGGAAACTCAAAACGACAGCAGCAGGAAGCAAAACGCAGATAATTTGTAAAAAAGGAAGGCAAAAAAAAAAAAAACTCAGATCTATAATAAATGAAGAGCTTGATGAAAAAGATAGAAAATGACCTAACAACAGCTCTCTTAAAGCTTCAGATCTGCTACCTTCAACTCTGTATAAACAAAAAACAAGAACATCAGTTACCAGAAAATAAAAAAATAAAACACATGCTAAAATTTTTTTAGATCTGAAAACAGTTAAAAGGTGAAAAACAGAGTGTATTGAGCTAACACTATGTTTGGGAACAGAGAAAATGCGAGAAAATAAACCACAAACTCTGAGATTTTACATCATTCAGCTTTATTTTTAGTTTCAAACGAAGAAACATACTGAGTTAGTAAAACTTTATCAGCTACCAAGTAGACGCTTAGCTGAAACGACTGTTAAAAAACAAATTCTTAAAAATTTAAGCTTATACATCTTCATTTTCTCGAGAAACTAACGCAATGTACGCCACCAGCAACACATTATTACACTGTAACAAACAACCAAACAGTTAAAAAAAAAAAAAAAAAAAAAAAAAAAAAAAAAGAGGAAAATTTTCATTTTAAAAGAAACAAATTAATAGAATAAGAAAATGCTGGTAGTGTTGCGAGTACCTTGAAGAGCGATGAGAGAAAAACAAAACGGAGGTTTAAAAAAGAAGCCCTAGCTTCTTGATTATTACTCGGTACGTAAACATAAATATGGAGAAACACAAAATTAAAATTTTATTTTTTCTCTCTTAGAGAGAGAGTGGGTGGTGTTTCTGTTCTCGGTATGCTTTTATTATCTGCTTTTGCTTTTGCTTTTTCGTGGGGGCGGGGTATCTAATGAATCTAATGTAATGTGCGGTTGATATAAAGTATATGTTATGAAACAAACGATAATATATATATATTGACGTTAAAAATTAATCTTATATTATGAACATTATTATTAATTTATTTATTTGATAGAGCGTAAAATATTAATATACTCATCTGCTTTTGCTTTTTCGTGGGCCGGGGTATCTCATGAATCTAAAGTAGATCATAATGTCGAAGTCACTGAAATGATTCTTTGGTAACATAATTATAAGAAAAACGCTATGGAGATGCCCGACGAAGCAAAGTGGCGCGCCATTGTTCGTCGGGTAAAGTAGCAGTCCTCTAGTTATCATAATTTATTATCATCAATTATATTAAATATAATTATTATTTATCAGTAACGACAGACTCATAATTTTATTTGAACTTGGGCTAAAAAGTAAAAATTATAAAATTATTAGAATAGAAGATAAAATATGTAAAAAAAAAAAAAAAAAAAAGTCAATAATGGGATCATAATGAAACAATTACCAAATTATACAGAATATAACAAGATTATGTAAAAATATAAAATAATAAACTTTAAATTAACATAAAATAGATTTTTTGTTATTTTGTTATGGCTAATACCACTCTACATTATACATGGCAAAAAAGCATGGGCCCGGCCCGGGTTGAAAAAACCTGGGCCGGACTTAAAATAAATAATTAAATTTTTATTTATAAAAAATATATATATTTATATAATAATTTTTTATGATAAAAAAAATCGGGCCCAAGCCCAGGCCCGATTTTTTTTTGCCAGGCTCGGGCCGGGCTTTGAGGCCGGCCCGTTATCATCCCTACTCTGCATTTATATTTTGTTTCGTCACATATGATATGATATCACCATTATATAATTAAAATTTTCTACATACACATATTAAGACTCGCTAGATTAGAAAATTTATTAAAATATATTTATAAATTAATAAAAAATAATAGTTTGATTTTATTCCATTAAAATAAAAATATTTATCACTTTTATAAAAAATTAATTTTATTATAAATTAATGATGTGCGTCTATATCACTGATTTCACATCCAACATGCTCTCGCAAATTCTCGTCTTGTCGTCTCTGTTGGGTTTCAAGACAGCGCGTGTGGCGGGAGACTACGGTCGGACTTCCCACGTGTGTTTTGTATGTAATAAACTCGTATCTATTTATCATATTTTTTTATGCAAATTACATTGTCTCCCCTTCATTTTGGAGAAACTATTTTTTCTCTGAAAATTGTATTATGTTATATAGATATCCCTCAACTTTGGAAAAATGATGGTTTGAAGCCATTTCAATTGGTCAAATCAAACATATAAATTATTTGTGTATATTTATAATATTAGATGTATATAATACATAAACATGTCACACAAGCCTACCTTTTATCTAACGGTTCAATGTCTTCATTATTTGTGTTCATTATTTAATGTATTTATTAATTGAGGATTTTTTAAAGAGAAAATGCCGCCCTTAAAATAGATGTGGTAATTTGGATTATGATTCATTAATTTGTTGGATTTGATTCGCTTTAAAGCGAATACATGGTTGAAAATATGGATTCGTTTAATAAATGAGTCAATTCGATTCGATTCGATTTATTTATTAAACGAATGGCGTAGCGATGCCAGGCCAAATTTTCAGGATAGTGATTTCTGTGTATTTTGCTCTCCCGTGTGCTTCCGATGCGTCCGTAAGGTCCCAAAACAAGTTCATTTGCTCTAAGATCCATGTTCCAATATTTCATATCAATAAAACATTAAAGAAACTATAAAATACATTAAATGACGCAGAATCTAACAAAATAATAAGCTAAGAATGCATGAATAAGTGGGTATAAACCACACTTATCAAACACCCCCAAATTTAAGATTTTACTAGTCCCGAGCAAAAGACTAAATAAAAATTAACAAAAAAAAAGTAACTAGACCACTTTCGTAGGGATCACGATTGCATTTAGCATATGTAACAAGTCTTTAAACCCTTATGCGACCCTAGTGGACGAGTTATAGTCTCGTGAGAGCTTACAGCAACGACACCCACAAACGTCATTCACACACATGTAATCATTCAAAAATAATAAAATCAAATAAAATAGTTCTGATAGTTACACATAATATTATCCTCAAAGAATGCCTATCAATGAAATCAAAGAACATTCAAAGTACTCAATGCAACTAACATCCAAGTTCTTGAATAAATCATCTAAGCCAAACTCATTGTGTGTGAAAGGGTTTTGTCACAGCTCAACTCCTAAATAAGCCAACTCAATGATTTCTTCTCAAAAATTGAGTCCTGAAAGGTCAAACCAACCTAGATATCTCAAAAGTACTATGTATTTACATATTCTGTGCTCAGTATGCTACGATTTTTTTCTTCATTTTCATTTTTTTTTCAACACACCTACCTCTTAAGGTAGCATTTCTCCTCATGGTGGTCCTAACACTTGCCTATGGGTAGCTTTACGCTTATCGGTTATTGTTGGTTTAATTTTTTTTCAATTTTTTTCTTTCAAAATTTTTTTCCTTTCTTTTGTTTTGTTTTTAACCATACCATATATCATAACACTATCATATTGAGATAGATATCTAAGCAAACGATCATTCATCGGCAAATAATTTCTTCAACTAGTCACTTTGCCAACTAACTAGGTTCTTACTGCTAAAAATCTATTGTTAAGTGCTTACGAGTCTAACCTAGATCACTTACTTAAGACATCAAATAAAAATCAATTAGGAACTTATCATTTCTATGACTTCATCGAAAGCAAATAAAATTCATCATTTGGACTTATATTTTACTACGTAGGTCTAAAAAAACAATATATATATATATATATATATATATATTAAAAAAAAATTACATGTATTATCACTATATGCACATACCCCCAAACTTAAAACTTGTATTGTCCTTAATGTAAGATAAACATAAAGAAACAAGAGTGAGGAACAACATTACCGTGCATGAAGTTGATCAGGCTCCTGCAGGTCAGAATTTGATTGCGTGGGCTTTGTGTGTTGCTCTAATACCTGCATAATACACATGCAAACTAATAAACAATCAAATAGCACACAATAAAATAAAACTTAAGTAAGAAAATAAAAATAAATAAATACAAGGGTTGCCTCCCCGCTAGCGCTAAGTTTAACGTCTTCAGCCAGACACAACCACCCAAATGGTCATGGTGGCTTCAATATAGCGGACCAAATAGTCTCATATGCCTTCTTCTTTGGTATCAACTGGTTGTTATGACATTAAAAAGACAGCTTGACAGGTTGTGGTAATTTATCCATGGATAGTCCTTTAAGTTCCATTGATATTTGAAATTTTAGACTGCACATGTAGTAAAATTGGCTCGATCACTTTTTGAGCTTCCCAGGAATCATCTTTTTATGATCACTGACTTTTGATTTCCTCCTTTTTATGGTGCTTTGGGAATGGTTTCAGGATTGGTTGCGGAGGATCTTCGTTGCATGACTGCACTATGCTCATTGGTTGCTTGATTATTGCTCACCCTGCCTGTTGACTTGAATACATGTAGATGGGCCTAACGCATGGTTATCTCTTGCAACTCTCATATTTACAGTGTCTATTTTGCGACATTCTTCATCACTCTGAGGACTTGACATGGCTTTGAAAATACTAAAGGTGACTTCTTCATCTTGAACTCTCATTTTTAGTTCACATTTTTGGACATTAATGATCGCTCTGCCTGTTGCCAAAAAAGGTCTCCCAAGGATGATTGGGACATCATTATCCTCTTCCATATCAAGAACAGGGAAGTCAGCAAGGAAATAGAACTTATCCACCTTAACCAATACATCATCTATTATTCCTCGTGGGTAGGTGAGGGATCTATCTGCTAATTATAATGTGATGGTGGTTGGATTCGCCTCTCATATGCCTAATTGTTTGTAGATGGATAAAGGCATGAGATTGATACTTGCACCCAAATCGCATAGTGCCTTACTAAAGTATCGATTTCCAATAGTGTACGGTATGGTAAAATTTCCAGGATCCTTCAGTTTTGGAGGAAGTTTCTTCTGTATATTGGCACTGCACTCCTCTGTAAGTGCTACTGTTTCAAAATCTGCCAGCTTCATCTTCTTGGACATCATCTTCTTCATAAACTTCACATAGTTTGGCATTTGTTCCAAAGCATCTGCGAAATGAGATGTTTATATGGATCTTCTTAAAGATATCTAGAAATTTATCAAACCGAGCATCCAATTTCTTCATTTGAAAGCGCTGAGGGTATGAAAAATGTGTCTTTTTGGGATACGTGGTGGCTTATATAGAGGAGCTTCTGCACTGTTCTCTTCTTTCGTTATTGTTTCCTCTTGAAGTGCCGTTTTTTTTCTTTACTGCCTAAGTCCTTAGGACTATCTTTAATCTCTTTCCCACTCTTGAGGGTAATAGCCTGACACTGATCCTTAGGATTAACCTCAATATTACTAGGAAATGCCCATTTCTGTTGATTAGCCATGGAAGAAGCTATCTGACCAATTTGTACTTCTAAGGACTTCATTGTTGCCCCTATATTGCCCATATGTGTTTCAATGTTGTTCAGTCTCGACTCATTCTTCTCAAACCTCTTTGAAGTTTTAGCAATAAACATGCTCATGAGGTCTTCTAATGATGGTTTATGCTCAGCTCTTTGATTATTGAATCTAGGAGGAGGTTGCAAGACATTCTCTGTGTTAGCATATGACAAGTTCAGATGATAATAGTTAGGCATAGGATTGCCTCTATAGTTGTTGAACTTCCGATTATTGACATACTGGACTTGCTCATAACTTGCTCCCTCATCTGGTTCGATCATTTCATTAGCAACAGTAGCTTCAATAGATGATTGTGCTCGTTGATTGGTCAATGCTGCTAGATGAGTCGTGAGGGATGACACTTGAGCTGTAAGTGCAACAATAGGATCTACCTCATGTATACCAGCCACTTTAGTCACAATAGAACGTTCACTTGGCCATTGGAAATTATTAATGTCCATCTCCTCCAGCAGAGCATACGCATCTTCAGAAGATTTCTTAAACATGGTTCCTCCAGAAGCTGCATCGACCATGGTTCTATTTGGACCATTCAACCCATTGTAGAATAACTGAATCTGAACTCAGTCCTCAAAATTATATTGTAGGCATCTCCTGAGTAGATCTTTAAAGCACTCACAGGCCTCATACAGATTCTCAGTCTCCAACTGCTTAAATATGCTTATTTTTGTTCTCAGTTAGGCTGATTTAGCTGATGGAAAGAACCTCACAAGAAATATTGTAGTCATATTCTACCATGTCATGATGCTCCCCTTTGGAATAGATTGCAGCCAACCCCTCGTTTTATCCCTTAAAAAATAATGGGAACAAGCGTAGCCTGATGGTCTCTTTAGTCACGCCATTCATCTTTATGATATCCGCCATCTCCAAGAACATCCTTAAATGCACATTGGGATCCTCTACAGTTGAACCTCTAAACTGGTTCTTTTGCTCCATGTTGATCAATTTAGGTTTCAGCTCAAAGTTATTAGCTTTGATTGGCGGGTGTGCAATCCTAGAATATTTATCACCAATGACTAGTTTAAAGTGATCTCGGATTGCCACATGACGTGGGTTGTTCTAATATTTTCAGCAGCCATCACTTCTTTTTCAATGTTCATTTCACAAAAGAAAATAAATAAAAAATGAATAAAAAAAAAATCTAAATTAAAGTCAAGATTACCTAGTAATAATATTAATGTGAATTAGATTAACAATCATCAGCAACGACACCAGAAACTTGTTGCGAGATTTTCGTACCGCAAGTATACGATGTCAAGTTTTAGTAAAATATAAGTATGAGTGTCGAACCCACATGGATTGTAATCAAATTCTCACTAAGTACTATAATTGATAAACTTAACTTTATTTAGAAAGTAATTTAAGATAAACTAAATTAAGACTAAAAACTAAGAAATAAGAAATCTAAACTTTTAATTTGAGATAATCTAAGATGAGAGAGATTCTAGAGTCTGATTTCACCTAACTATCATCTATGTATTTGTTATGCCAATCAACTATTATTCAATTTCTTAGTTTATAAGTCAAGAATTCTAAGTTATTATAACTCTCTCTCGAGTGTCGAGTGACAACATTATCAATTACTGACTTCGATATCCCTATAAATATCTAGTAATTAACAATTCATTACTCTATGTGATTCTTTGTTAACGACTTCAAATGGATTATAAATTCTCTCGAACTCTACAATTCTCCTAGGGTATATTCTCTATATCCTATTCAAAATCCCATTTCCCGAGCGATAGATTCTAAACATTCATCATCTTAATTTGTGGCCAACAAACTAAAAGCATTAAACACAATAGAATATAAATAAACTGAAATAAAACTTCGTAATAATTAAATTGGCAATCAATACATAGGTCCAAATATTGGCTACAACATCCTCTAGAATAATGGAGTTAGTTCATGACTAAAAATAAAAACAATGAAAATAATGTCAAGAACATATCAGAAATCATTAGAGTTGAAGAAAAAAACTCGATGATTAAATCTGAATCTAATCTGTTCGTCTTCGGACGTCACCACCTTCATCTCTCATTGACGCTCTTCAATCTTCCTCTTTGTATCTCTCTAAAATATATGTTTTGAACTCTTGAGTTATGTATTAGTCTCCCTTAGGGTTTTGGACGAGCTTCTATATTTATAGGGAAGTCTTGGAGTCATTGTGCTTGTAGAATAACAATTTATGATGTTTTTGGGCTTCTGTCGCAGCGTCGCGACGCCAGAATTAGCGTCGCGACACCACATCCTCGGGATTTTTGTATGTAGATGCCGTCTGCCAAGTTAAATTTTTAGACTAGTGATTTCTGCGTATTTTGTTCTCCCGTGTGCTTCCGATGCATCCGTAATGTCCCAAAACAAGTCCATTTTCCCCAAGATCCATGTTCCAATGCTTCCTATCAAGTCTATTATGGTAAATTATATTATTGAATAATATTATGAATAAATGAATATTTGTATTCGATTCATTTAATAAACAAATTGAATATGGATCATGATATTAGGATTCGTTTAATAAATGAATCGAATACGTATCCACTACATTTTATTTCAATTCGTTTAAGATTCGATACAAATTCGATTCGTTGATTCGTTTTGCCACCCTTACCTTAAAATAAGTTGGTAATGAACATACATATTTATTTAATAGATAAAATTTAAGAAATAATTTCTTCCAATACTGTCCACTTAGATTATCCACGTAAGTAAATGAGTTATTAAATATATAAAAATTAAAAAATATTTTGTTTTCCACACATGTGTCCAGTGTCCTTAACTTTTAGGTTATTCACGTAAGCAAATGAGTTATGAATCTTTCAAATGAGTTATTAATATTTAATTTCATTTTCTCAACTCATCCAAACTCTTTGTTTTTCAAAATTATTAGTGATTAAAAGTACATTAATTAAAAACCAATTTATTTCAAATGAATTATTAATACTTAACTTTTCACATTCTTCAAAATCCAACCTTTCATTTTCTCAACTCCTTCAAATTATCTGTTTTCCAAGATTATTAATGATTGAAAATACGTTGATCAAAGATTTACTTGTTTCAAATGAGTTATTGATATTTAACTTTTGACATTATTCATTGACTCTCACTTATTTATAGTGTTCCTAACATAATCAATCTATGTTTACACCTAGGATTAGTGAACGAGTCGAACTTTAAAAAACCCAACCATATTTTAAGTATTTTTTATTTAAGTTCGGGTCTGAAAAATATACTAAGAGTATCAATTTAAAATTGAATAAACTAAGTTTTTCCAATCTCTTGAAAATATTAACAAAAAATCTTCAATTTAGGGATGTACTTTTCAAAATCCGACTCATTTGCCGACCCTACTTACACCAAGAGTTTTGTTCTTAATAAAACGTTATAAACTGAAATAAGTGTAAGACATAATAATTAATTTGAGAGAATGTTAAAAGACGTACATTATTTGGAAAACTATGATTAAATATATAATCCTAATTAATTTTATTTTTAACATTTGGTATCTATCATATTTGTCCATAATAAGAGAGCCGCACATAGCGCAGGTTATCATCTAGTATTAAAAATAATTAACGGTCTGTTTGTTTATAGTAAAATATTTTTTGAAAAATATTTTTCTCATTTTATAGTGTTTGGGACACTTATATAAAATTTACTCAATGTAAGTTGTTTTTCGGTCAATGAAAACTTAAGTCATTTTCATAAAATGACTTACGAAATATCAATTCGTAAGTCATTTTACAAATTTTTTTCTCTTATCTAAAATTTTAATAGCTCACTTTACAGAATTACAAGATATGGCCTTGGGTCCCGGATCTATGTGTAGATCCGAGTTTGTATCCAGATTCGAAAAAAATCATGACTCAAATGCAGATATACTAAGTTCAGCTCCAAGGCATACCTGGCTTGATCTAAAAAACTGGATTTTTATTTTTTTTCAATTATATTTGTATAAAATTAATAAAATTATAGACTCGATTCCTGAAATTTCGAATCCGTATGGATATGGATCCAAGAATACCCAAAGATTCGAAAATCATTTTTTATAATTTTTATATTTGTTTATAATTATGGACTCATATCCTGAAATTTCAGACCCATGTGGAATCGAATCTAGATATACCTTGATCAAATCCAAAACTCTGGATTTTTTTAGAATTTTTTCAATTATATTTGAATAAAATTAATAGAAATCTAGATCCAAGTCTTGAAATCTTGAACCTGTGTGGATATGGATCCGGGAATACCAGGATCTTGAAATCCAGACTTTAACATTAATAAAATTATGTACCCAAGTCTCGAAATTTCAAATATGCATGTATACATATATTCCTTAATCGGATCAAGAAATCCAGAATTGTTTTTTTTTTAGAAAAAAATTATATTTGTTTAAAATTAATAAAATTATGGACACGGGACTGGAAGACTTGAGTTAGAAATGCCTAGATCCGAGTTCGAAAATACATGGGTCCAGATCCATGTCCCAAATTTCGTTACTCAGATCTTCCGGGTGTATACGGATCCGATTTCAGAAATAGTTGGGTTCTAATCCATGCATGTCTGAAACTTTACTACCTGAATTCGAATTTTTTTTAGACTTGGGTCTTCCAGGCCTACCTAAAATCTTTTTGCCATTTTCATTTCTAACCAACCAGATATATTTTCTGAAAAAATATTAAATATGCCAAATATCTGAAAACACATTTAATATTTTCAAACGATAGCTAATAATCAAAAGACACTTTCATTTTCAAAAATGATTTCCACTCAAAATAGTTTACTTATGAAAATTATTTTACATTAAAAAAAACAAGCCCCAAGACAAAAACATGTTTTGAAATTGTTGACGGCTGATTTTGGTCTCAAGGGCAATATGGAAATATTACTCCCGAGACAATCCTCCATCAATAGTGAATTTGTTTGGTTATGGGGGACCAAAAGCAAACTTAGCAAAAGACAGATAATACGCCAATCGACAAAGAGATTTAACGTGGTTCAGCGGATCTTGGTCCGACCTACGTCCACGGGCACTAGGGGTGGCAATTTGGGTCAGGATTCGTTTATTCGTTCGATTCGATTCGCTTTAAAGCGAATACGGATTTGGAAAAATGGATTCGTTTAATAAATGGGTCAATTCGATTCGATTCGTTTATTAAACGAATCGAATCCGAATTTGAGTTCCTCAATTCGTTTATTCGTTTAGGATTCGTTTATTAAACGAATCATAAACGAATCGAATCCGAATCGAATTCGTTTAGTACCCGTTTAATTTTATTATAAATTTACCCTTAAATTTTTCGAATATGTGTTTAACACTAAGGATATTTTAGTAATTATCTGCGTTTAACCTAAAAATCTAAACCTAAACTTCATAAAATATTTCCTAGCCGCCTCTCTGAATCAATTCATCAAACTAATTACAAACCTAAAACTCTCAAATCTGAAATCATTTGCTGGGCGTGCTTCATCTTCAAGAGGGTTATCAACTCATATCATTATACTGGTAAGATTCTTCATGTTCTTCACTTCTAAGATGAAAGATAAATAATTGATTATTTCTTTTTTTGTATTTTCAGAATCTTAATTTATTTTTTTTGTACTTTTCTGCTTACACCAGTAAAAAATTTTGGAAAAAAATTTGATTTGGTGCATAAAATCAAAGGCATCACAGCTCCTGCTGGTGATAGGATTATTGAAGAAGTTCAAGAGAAGGTTCCTGTCAACACCAGCACAGTGGCAGTTGGAACATCGAGAGTGGTTCCTGCCAATGGGTCTAGAGTTCAGCTTCAGCGAAAACCAGAGACTAGGGTTCAAAAACATACTGATGATCGCTTGTTCAGAATGGCTGCTGTGGGGCTTACTATAGCAATTTTGATTCTTTTATTGAAGAAAATCATAAAATCTAATGGTCATGATGCCGTTTTCATGGATCGATTGTAGGCAGATTAGAGTATAAAAAAATTTCCAAGTCATAGTAAATGGAGAAATTATCTTCAATGCTTAATCTTTGATTAAACCGATTTGTAGTAAAATAATTTTTTTTTTGTGAAAAAATTAACTCAATAATATAATTTTATAAACGAATCAGATGTGAATAGTAAACGAATCGGATGCGAATAGTAAACGAATAATAAATTTGATTTGATTCGATTCGATTCATTTGATTTATATAAACGAATAAACGAATCGAATACGAATATTCGTTTATTAAACGAATCGAATCCGAATCCTAATATCAGGATTCGTTTAATAAACGAATCGAATTCGAATTTAGTGCATTACAATTCGATTCGTTTAGAATTCGTCACGAATTCGATTCGTTGATTCGTTTTGCCACCCCTAACGGGCACAAAAAGGATGATACTTTTATTACTCAAACAAGCTTCTCGGCTCTGCCTCTGGTTTTTTTTACAAGTATGATGGTAATGATTCTGATCTTGATATTGATTCTCCTCCTCCTCTACACTCACTCTACCCTCATATTTATAATGGTGAAGAAATCAGATTCCTATTTGTACAAGAATTCCCAGTTGGAGATGGTTTCCTTTTCCTATAAGGATTCCTAGTCAAAAACTACATTTACTTCCTTTATCATACTAGGACATTGACTTACTAGTTTACCTCATGAAAGTATGATAACTTAT
Organism: Zanthoxylum bungeanum; assembly: GCA_019454045.1. NCBI lineage: Eukaryota > Viridiplantae > Streptophyta > Magnoliopsida > Sapindales > Rutaceae > Zanthoxylum > Zanthoxylum bungeanum. Next base: position 71,482 of record SKCR01049666.1, read on the forward strand.
TATATTATCTTGTATGGATAGAATGTCTTATCTTCCAGAACAAGTCTTGCCCTATGCTTGGTTTTCACGAGGTCGGTCTTAATGTGGTCGATCGTAATAGTCTTTTGTACTGAGAATGCTGCTGTCGACCTGATAATTGCCCGGTCATCTTGAACTCAAGTGCTCGGTCACTAACCGTAAAGTTCTCGGCCCCTTACTGTTAACTCTTTAGTGGTCGGGTCGGCATTAATAATCTTGACTGAGAAGTGAATTACATTTTTTACCCCTGTCGTGCTGCTTTAAATAACATAGTGCCTGAAAACACAATCAACAGAAATATTCATAATATTTCAATTTCTTAAAATTAGAACACGTTAAAAAGATAAAGTGTTACTTCATAAGGGGAAAAACAGCATTCATAATTTGAGTACTTATGTATGATAATATTGTTGATGGTGTTTCTTAGGCACTATGATATTTAAGTAGCACGACAGAGGTAAAAGAGTAAATTCCCTCATTGGTCAAAATCATTAAAAAAGGACCATCATGACCGACCACATAAGTGAGGGTCGAGCACTTAATGGTAGGTGACCGACCACTTAAAGATCGGATGACCGGGCATTATCAGATCGACATCAGCATTCTCAGTTCAAAAGACCATCGTGACCGACCTCATGAAGACCGGGAATATGGCGGGATATGCTCCAGAAGATAAGTTATCCTACTTTCATGGGGGAAACTGATGAGTCAGTGTCCAAATAGGATAAAAGAAGTGAGGGTAGTTTTAATTAGGAATCCTTATGGGAAAATGGAATTGTTTCAACTAGGAAATTCTTGTACAAATAGGAATATGATTTCTTCACCATTATAAATAGGAGGGTAGAGTGAGTGTAAAAAGGAGGAGGAAGAAAGGAACAATTTTAGAGGAAAAAAGAAGAAAGAGAAAGAGAGAACAGCAAAAAGGAGAAAGAAAAGGGGAACAAGTTGAGAGCATTAAGAATGATCATCAGAATCATTACCATCAGACTTGTAAAAAACAAGAAGCAGAGCTGAGAAGCGTCCTTGAGTAATAAAAGTATCATCCTTTTTATGCCCGTGGACGTAGGTCGGACCAAGATCCGCTGAACCACGTTAAATCTCTTTGTCAATTGGCGTATTTATCTGTCTTTTGCTAAGTTTGCTTTTGGTCCCCCATAACCAAACAAATTCACTATTGATGGAGGATTGTCTCGGGAGTAATATTCCCATATTGCCCCTGAGACCAAAGTCCACCGTCAACAGTTGGCGACGTCTGTGGGGAATCCAACAAAAAGCAGCTCGCGTATTAAAAATGATGGCAGAAGATGAAAATCACCGGTCGTCAGGGAGTTCAACAGCAGATTGGATGGAGAAGATGGAGGAAAATATGAGGAAAGATAAGGAGGAAAATCAAATCCTTCTAAAATTCATGATGGACAAACTGGAGAGAATGGAAGAGACGAATAATTAGAGGCTTGAAGCCGGAGCCAGTCGAAGAAGAGGCGAAAAAGCGAAAGGCAACGGATCCCAAAAAGGTGAGTAAGACCTTTTCTGTCTTAGGTTGACATTTGATTATGCTTGTTTGTTATGGCTCACACAATGGTTTGATGTTTGTTTTACGGCTCGGGTCTGCTCTTGTACCGCCGAGACCGATGTTTTTTTCCGGCTCGGGTCTGCTCTTGTACCGCCGAGACCGATATTGTCTTTCCGGCTGGGGTCTGCACTTGTATCGCCGAGACCGATGATTCTTTCAGGCTCGGGTCTGCTCTTGTACCGCCGAGACCGATGTCTTTTTCCGGCTCGGGTCTGCTATTGTACCGCCGAGACCGATGTTTTCTTCCGGCTCGGGTCTGCTCTTGTACCGCCGAGACCGATGTTTCTTTCCGACTCGGATATGCTCTTGTACCGTCGGCCGATGTTTCTTTCCGGCTTGGGTCTGCTCTTGTACCGCCGAGACCGATGTTTTCTTCCGGCTCGGGTTTGCTCTTGTACCGTCGAGACCGATGTTTCTTTCCGGCTCGGGTCTGCTCTTGTACCGCCGAGACCGATGTCTTTTTCCGGCTCAGGTCTGCTCTTGTACCGCCGAGACCGATGTGTCTTTCCGGCTCGGGTCTGCTCTTGTACCACCGAGACCGATGTCTTTTTCCGGCTCGGGTCTCTCTTGTACCGCCGAGACCGATGTCTCTTTCCGTCTCGAGCCTGCTCTGTACCGCCGAGACCGATGTTTATTCGGCTCGGGGCTGGATTTCGTTCCGCCGAGGCCACTTGTTTATTCGGCTCGGGGCTGGACTTTGTTCCGCCGAGGCCACTTGTTTATTCGGCTCGGGGCCGAATTTCGTTCCGCCGAGGCCGCTTGGTTATTCGACTCGGGGCTGGATTTCGTTCCGCCGAGGCCACTTGTTTATTCAGCTCGGGGCTGGATTTCGTTCCGCCGAGGCCACTTGTTTATTCGGCTCGGGGCTGGACTTCGTTTCGCCGAGGCCACTTGTTTATTCGGCTCGGGGCTGGATTTCGTTCCGCCGAGGCCGCTTGGTTATTCGACTCGGGGCTGGATTTCGTTCCGCCGAGGCCGCTTGGTTATTCGACTCAGGGATGGATTTAGTTCCGCCGAGGCCAATTGTTTATTCAGCTCGGGGCTGGATTTCGTTCCACCGAGGCCACTTGTTTATTCAGCTCGGGGTCGGGTTACGTCCCACCGAGTCGGCTTCTTTGGACTGGGGATGTAATATTCCCCCAGAGCCAAGTCTTTCTCAGCTCGGGGTCGGGTTACGTCCCACCGAGTCGGCTTCTTTGGACTGGGGATGTAACATTCCCCCAGAGCCAAGTCTTTCTTTTAGCTCGGGGTCGGGTTACGTCCAACCGATTCGGCTTCTTTGGACTGGGGATGTAACATTCCCCCAGAGCCAAGTCTTTCTTTTAGCTCGGGGTCGGGTTACGTCCCACCGAGTCGGCTTCTTTGGACTGGAGATGTAATATTCCCCAGAGCCAAGTCTTTATTTTAGCTCGGGGTCGGGTTACGTCCCACCGAGTCGGCTTCTTTGGACTGGGGATGTAATATTCCCCCAGAGCCAATTCTTTCTCAGCTCGGGGTCGGGTTACGTCCCACCGAGTCGGCTTCTTTGGACTGGGGATGTAACATTCCCCCAGAGCCAAGTCTTTCTTTTAGCTCGGGGTCGGGTTACGTCCAACCGATTCAGCTTCTTTGGACTGGGGATGTAACATTCCCCCAGAGCCAAGTCTTTCTCAGCTCGGGGTCGGGTTACGTCCCATCGAGTCGGCTTCTTTGGACTGAGGATGTAACATTCCCCCAGAACCAAGTCTTTCTTTTAGCTCGGGGTCGGGTTACGTCCCACCGAGTCGGCTTCTTTGGACTGGGGATGTAATATTCCCCCAGAGCCAAGTCTTTCTCAGCTCGGGGTCGGGTTACGTCCCACCGAGTCGGCTTCTTTAGACTGTGGATGTAACATTCCCCCAGAGCCAAGTCTTTCTTTCAGCTTGGGGTCGGGTTACGTCCCACCGAGTCGGCTTCTTTGGACTGGGGATGTAACATTCCCCCAGAGCCAAGTCTTTCTTTTAGCTCGGGATCGGGTTACGTCCCACCGAGTTGGCTTCTTTGGACTGAAGATGTAACATTCCCCCAGAGCCAAGTCTTTCTTTTAGCTCGGGGTCGGGTTACGTCCCACCGAGTTGGCTTCTTTGGACTGGGGATGTAACATTTCCCCAGAGCCAAGTCTTTCTTTTAGCTCGGGGTCGGGTTACGTCCCACCGAGTCGGTTTCTTTGGACTGGGGATGTAATATTCCCCCAGAGCCAAGTCTTTCTTCAGCTCGGGGTCGGGATACGTTCCACCAAGAGACTTATCATCGATATGGGATCGGAGCATCTCCCCCATGGTCGGCCCTCTATTGGTCTGAGGAGGTGACATTCCCCAGAGCCAAATGTTCTTCTCAGCTCGGGGTCGGGTTACATCCCACCGAGTCGATCGTCATCAACATAAGGGCATAGCATTTTTTCCACAGGTAGATATCGGGATCCTCGTTAACTGAGCTCATGAAGATGTCATGAATGACCAGATTTGCAGCCAAGACATTTTTCTCTGCAGTTCCTGAAGTGACCACCGACAGATTCATTGACACACCATCTTTTTTATAGTTCTCGGCATCAACTCACAAACTCGTTGTTACCGAGAACTAGGGGATATATGTTGATGGTGTTTCTTAGGCACTATGATATTTAAGTAGCACGGCAGGGGTAAAAGAGTAAATTCCCTCCTTGGTCAAAATCATTAAAAAGGACCATCATGACCGACCACATAAGTGAGGGTCGAGCACTTAATGGTAGGTGACCAACCACTTAAAGATCGGATGACCGGACATTATCAGATCGACAGCAGCATTCTCAGTTCAAAAGACCATCATGACCGACCTCATGAAGACCGGGAATGTGGCGGGATATGCTCCAGAAGATAAGTTATCCTACTTTCATGGGGAAAACTGATGAGTCAGTGTCCAAATAGGATAAAAGAAGTGAATGTAGTTTTAATTAGGAATCCTTATGGGAAAATGGAATTGTTTCTACTAGGAAACTTCATACTAAGAGGAATCTGATTCCTTCACTATTATAAATAGAAGGGTAGAGTATGTGTAAAGGAGATGAGAATCAAACTTGTAAAAAGACACAAGAGATACAAGTTTCAAGCAATAAAAATATAGTCCTGTTTGTGCCCGTGGACGTAGGTCGGACAAACATCCGCTGAACCACGTTAAATTTCCTTGCTTGATTGACGCATTATCTATCTTCTGCTAAGTTTGCTTTTGGTTCCCCATAACCAAACAAATTCACTATTGAATGATGATTACCTCGGGGTGATATTCCCATATTGCCCTGAGACCAAAATCCACCGTCAACAAATATATTCAAATCTCCTCATCCATCCATAATGATAATACCTTATTTATAATTAAGACTATGATAATTTGTATCATCTTAATTTTATTAATAGAATTATAAACCTTTATAAATTTTATTAAGAAAATGTAATTGCATTCATGACTGAGGGATAACTGTCAATTTGACACTTTTTCCGAAGTTGATGGGTGTTTGTGTTAGATCTATAAAGTTTAACAAAAAATGTGTATATTTTTCAAAGTTGAGGGGGAGACTGTACTTTTCCCTTATGTTGTATTTATCCTTCAGCAACATGAACTTATCAAAATTTTTCCATCTTATTTGTTTTTTTTTTTTTTGTTTTTTTTTGTTTTTGTTTTTGTTTTTTTGTCATTGGATTCTCTTTTTTATTATTATTATTATTATTATTTGCATCTTCACAATTCACTGCTTGTAAGATAACTTTTGAAATTGTACAAAATTTACTCTCTTTTGTTTTCATATTGTACAAAATTTACTTTATTTCCATTACAACCACATGAATTTTACCATTAGTGTGTGACAAAAGTAGAATGTAAATAACTGATTCTATTCAATATCTATTTTGATTATTTATCTTTAAGAAGATAAATCATAATCTTATGTTAAGAAATATTATTTTATTGATAATTATCCACATGTATTTTATTATAAATTAAATTATTGTTTTAAAATTCATGAAAATAATTAAAATATTATTTTGTTAAACACTTGAACCAACTCACACTCATTGAATAGGTTGAAAAACATTTTTTTTTTTTTGGAAACGATGGAAACCCCACAACCAAACCACTCATTCTGGGCCGCGGCGCAGGTAAAACCACCGGCTGTCTCAGGCTCTTACAAGAAGTGCACCCCCTGGATTCGAACCCAGAACCTCAAGGTGAGATCATGTACCCTACACCACCAAGCCACACCCCTTGGGGACAGGTTGAAAAACATGACCTGATGAAATTGATATTTTAAACCCAACCAGATCAGATTGAGTTGGGCATTATGCTACTTTAATTTTTGAACATTCCTATTGAATATCATAGGATATCATATTTGTAACAAAAATTTACACTTTGCAAATATTAAAACTTAGGACATTTGATGTTACAAGCTTATGCTATATTATGTTTTAGAAGGGAAAAAAATCATTATTTAATTGTTGTACAAAAAAGTACATCAAGTTTAGGAGAGAAAAAAGATAAGACTAATATTATTGATGATGGCAATGAGTAGGACACCCAAATAGAAAATATGCATTTTGTGAATAGTGAGAAGAATGAAGAAGGCAAGGCAATTAGGTTATAGGTAAAGTGCTTGCTAGTTGCTTTTGGTACATGGTGTGCCCCATTGGCTTTCATTGTGAGATGACCTTTCCCACACTAACTGAATGATTCATGGAATTTTGAGTGTCGCTTAGGCATCTTTTTTTTATTGATGGGGACTTGACCTCACTGCAATTAAATATTTTAATATAAAAGTTGATTTTTTTATTTAAAAAAAAAAAATGATAACAAAACTAAAACAGAATTTGTTGATGGTGTTTTCAGGACCTATATTATTAAAGGAGTACAGCAGGGGTAAAAAGGGTAATTACCTTCTTGGGCGAGATCATTAAAGCCGACCCGGCCACTATACAGTAAGAGACCGAGCATTTGATGATAGGTGACCGACCACTTGAGATCGGATGACCGGGCATTATCAGATCGACAACAACATTCTCAGTTCAAATGACTATCATGACCGACCACATGAAGACCGAGCACATGACGAGGCGTGCTCAGGAAGATAAAGCATCCTATTCTTGCGGAAAAGGGATAAGTTGTCCTACTTTAATGGGGTAAAGTAATAAGTTAATATCCTAATAGGATAAAAGAAGTAAATGTAGTTTTGATTAGGAATCCTTATGGGAAAAGAGAATAGTTTTGACTAGGAATCCTGATAGGAAAAGGAGACCATCTCCAATTGGGAATTCTTGTATAAATAGGAATCTAATTTCTTCACCATTATAAATAGGAGGGTAGAGTGAGTGTAGAGAGACAAGTTGAAGGCATCATCAAAAAAGTTGAGATCAAGATCATTATTGTGAGACTTGTAAACAAAAGAGAGAGCTCAGAAGCGTGTTTGAGTAATAAAAGTATCATCCTTTTTGTGCCCGTGGACGTAGGTCGGATCAAGATCCACCGAACCACGTTAAATTGCCTTGTCTGATTGGTATATTCTCTTATTTTCCGCTAAATTTGCTTTTAGTTTCCCATAACTAAACAAATTCACAGTTGGAGGAGGATTCCCTCGGAGGTAATATTCCTATATTACCCTGAGACCAAAATCCGCCGTCAACAGTTGGCGCCGTCTGTGGGGAATCCTACAAAAAGCGACTCGCGTAGTAAGACAAATGGCGAAAGGCGGAAACCAACAATCATCAGGGAGCTTGGCTGCAGATTGGATGGAAAAAATCGAGGAAAACCTTAGGAAAGAAAGGGAGGAAAACCAAACTCTGCTAAAAACCATAGTAGACCGGTTGGAAAGGATAGAAGGAGCACACAATGGAAAATTCGAGGCCGGGACTAGCCGACGAAGGAATGAAATAGCGGAAGGAAAGAGAATTGTCGATGTAAGTGAGGACGACAGACCCCGGAGGAGGGATCCCTACAGGGTAAGATCCGTGGTGGTGCAAAGAGACTCCCAGACCGAGGACACATGGGAGGAGGAAGATGACAAATCATCACCAGACTCCTTCTACGATAGCTCTCACAGCACTCGGAGAAGAGGGAAAAAACATACCGAAAAAGCGCGAGGAGACACCGACCCTGAGAAGCGCCACTCCCGAGATAGCAGAAAGAAAAGAAACCACAGGGGGCGGCATGAAATCAAAGACAGCAGCATGAAATCTTGGTTACGGGAGGAGCTGGTCAAATGGGGAGTATACCCCAATGCAAACAGAGGGGATGTCCAGGACGGCAAAGATGAGTCCCCTCTCACGGAAGAAATAAAATCAGAGAAATTCCCAAAAAGATTCAGCATGCCGACCATGACACCATACAAGAGCCATACCGACCCCAAAACCCACATTGAAGGTTTCGTCCTACTAATGGAGGTACAAGGGGTAACAGGGGACGCCATCTGCAAAGTGTTCCCCCTAACTCTGGCCGGACCGGCCATTCTATGGTATAGAAGCCTAGCCCCAAGAAGCATCAGCAGCTTCGCACAACTGAGGAAGTCATTCATACGACACTTCAAGGGGGCTTGTGTCCCCAGAAAAACGATTGGAGAACTAAGGCTTATGAAGCAAGGAGACGATGAACCTCTGAATATATTTATTGAAAGGTACCATAATATGGTACTCGAAGTCGGAGGGTACGAATCCCCCGAGGCCCTGGAAAGCTTGAAAGGAGCCTTGAAAGTCGGGAGGCTATGGACCCACCTAAGGATCCAGGACACCCCGGACTACGCAACCGCCCTAGAGGTGGCCCGAAAATTCGTTTTATTAGAGAACGAGGAGAAAATATCCCGAAGAGGGAACACCATCAGAGAAATGACCACAACGTAAGGGGACATGCCACGAATGGGTGTAGAGACATGCGGGAGCAGGTGTAAGACTTGGTGAAAGAAGGCTATCTCAGTGTGTACATGGACCATTCGATTTTTTAGGTCGACCAAGTTGATAGCGGAAGTCATCCGGTCGAATGCGTGGAAAGCTGAGATGCAGAGAGGATGTATTAAGAAGAGCCTTACTTGTAGTGACCCTTGTAGAGTTGCAAGAAAGACAACAGATCCCAAAAAGGTGAGTAAAACCTCTTCTGACTTAGGTTGACATTTGATTATGCTTGTTTGTTATGGCTCACACAATGATTTTAATATTTGTTTTATGGCTCGAGTCTGCTCTTGTGCCGCCGAGTCCGTTTTATTGATATATATTTTACGGCTCGGGTCTGCTCTTGTACCGCCGAGACCGATGTTTCTTTCCGGCTCGGGCCTGCTCTTGTACCGCCGAGATCGATGTTTGTTACAGCTCGGGGTCGGGTTACGTCCCACCGAGTCATGCTTATTGGTCTGGGGACGGGACATTCCCCCAGAGCCAAGTACCTCTTTCAGCTCGGGGTCGGGTTGCGTCCCACCGAGTCATGCTTATTGGCCTGGGGACGAAACATTCCCCCAGAGCCAAGTATCTCTCTTAGCTCGGGGTCCTCAGGGGCATACTCGATGCATAGGATCCGTGAGAAGCATAGCACAGGGAATGATGATACCCCCGTGGCGATTGTTTACTCCAGTGTTACCGAACATAAGGAGGAACATGCCCTTAATGTGTCGAACACTCTTTTGATCCTCACCTACCCGATGTAATGGATCCGTGGGAAAGCATAGCACGAGGGGTGATGACACCCCCGTGACGATTGCTAGCTCCAGTGATGCCGGAACTAAGGAGGAATATACCCTTAGTAGTCCGGACACTCTTTTGATCCATTCATCATCCGGATCCGCGAGAGACACAGCACGGGAATGCGTTGTGCCCCTGTGGCGTGTGCCTACTCCAGCGTGGTAAGGAGGAGCCCTCATACAATACACAGGCTCCCCAGTGAACCGACGTGTAGAGGATGTGCCCTTACCATTCAAACGCTCTTCTGATCCGAATCCTGGTTCGCCGGGACATTGAATTGAAAGATTCAGAATTGTGTTTTGGAGACCTCGGGCGGGACGCTGTTTTGAGGCATCCATGTTGTTGTTTATGCTTGCGAAACGTTTTTATCTTGGGATAAGTACTAAGTCACCCCCACCTTTTTATTTTATTTTCCAGAATCTTGTTTTTGTTTTTCGCCGGTCTGGCAGAGGGACGCCCATGCCAGATTCGGTAAGGTTTCAAAGGTGGATACACTTCCCATCTGAATAAGTCCCAAGGATTAACCAGTGCTCGGGGCTGGATTCGTTCCGCCGAGGCCACTTGGTTAATCGGCTCGGGCTGGATTCGTTCCGCCGAGGCCACTTGGTTAATCGGCTCGGGCTGGATTTCATTCCGCCGAGGACACTTGGTTATTCAGCTCGGGGTCGGGTTACGTCCCACCGATCCAACTCCTTTGGTTTGGGGAGGTAACATTCCCCCAGAACCCAAGTCTTTCACTCAGCTCGGGGTCGGGGTACGTCCCACCGAGTCAGCCCTTCGGACTTGGGACGTAACATTCCCCCAGGTCCAAGTGTCTTTCTCAGCTCGGGATCGGGTTACGTCCCACCGAGTCAGTCCTTCGGACTGGGGACGTAACATTCCCCCAGGTCCAAGTGCCTTTCTCAGCTCGGGGTCGGGGTACGTCTCACCGAGTCGGCCCTTCGGACTGGGAACGTAACATTCCCCCAGGTCCAAGTGTCTTTCTCAGCTCGGGGTCGGGGTACGTCCCACCGAGTCAGCTCTTCGGACTGGGGACGTAACATTCCCCCAGGTCCAAGTGTCTTTCTCAGCTCGGGGTCGGGGTACGTCCCACCGAGTCAGCCCTTCGGACTGGGGACGTAACATTCCCTCAGGTCCAAGTGTCGTTCTCAGCTCGGGGTCGGGTTGCGTCCCACCGAGTCAGCCCTTCGGACTGGGGACGTAACATTCCCCCAGGTCCAAGTGTCGTTCTCAGCTCGGGGTCGGGTTGCGTCCCACCGAGTCAGTCCTTCGGACTGGGGACGTAACATTCCCTCAGGTCCGAGCATCTCTCACAGCTCGAGACACGATCACATGCCACCGAGCACATCATCGTTAGCTCAGAGGCAAAATTTTCTCCTCACAATCGAGATTGGATCAGTCAGGGGTTAGGACCTCTAAATCTCTGGTACAGATATTACAAGAGAGGAGTCATTTTTAGTTTGGACAACAAGAGGAACTTCATCTCCTGATGGAACGACCCAAGTAAGCAATTTGCTTTGAGGTGGAGAATCATTCTGAATAGGGTCAGCATCTCCAATAACCAAGGATATGAAGATAGAAACAGAAGACTTAGTTGATGGAGAAGACAGTTTCTCTGTGATTTCTGGAACGACCACCAGCTAGGCGATCAGCACACCATCTATTTTTATAGTTCCCGGCAACAACTCACAAACTCATTGTTACCGAGAACTAGGGGACAGATGTTGATGGTGTTTTCAGGACCTATATTATTAAAGGAGTACAGCAGGGGTAAAAAGGGTAATTACCTTCTTGGGCGAGATCATTAAAGCCGACCCGGCCACTATACAGTAAGAGACCGAGCATTTGATGATAGGTGACCGACCACTTGAGATCGGATGACCGGGCATTATCAGATCGACAACAACATTCTCAGTTCAAATGACTATCATGACCGACCACATGAAGACCGAGCACATGACGAGGCGTGCTCAGGAAGATAAAGCATCCTATTCTTGCGGAAAAGGGATAAGTTGTCCTACTTTAATGGGGTAAAGTAATAAGTTAATATCCTAATAGGATAAAAGAAGTAAATGTAGTTTTGATTAGGAATCCTTATGGGAAAAGAGAATAGTTTTGACTAGGAATCCTGATAGGAAAAGGAGACCATCTCCAATTGGGAATTCTTGTATAAATAGGAATCTAATTTCTTCACCATTATAAATAGGAGGGTAGAGTGAGTGTAGAGAGACAAGTTGAAGGCATCATCAAAAAAGTTGAGATCAAGATCATTATTGTGAGACTTGTAAACAAAAGAGAGAGCTCAGAAGCGTGTTTGAGTAATAAAAGTATCATCCTTTTTGTGCCCGTGGACGTAGGTCGGACCAAGATCCACCGAACCACGTTAAATCTCTTTGTTGATTGGTGCATTTATCTGTCTTTTGCTAAATTTGCTTTTGGTCCCCCATAACCAAACAAATTCACTATTGATGGAGGATTGTCTTGGGAGTAATATTCTCATATTGCCCTGAGACCAAAATCAGCCGTCAACAGAATTAATTAAAAATAAAATTTTCATTACAACAAAATCGTTTTGATGATAAATAAAAATAAAATATAAAAATTAAAATAATATCATTTTTGGTGCTTTTATCCATATTTATCAATATTTAATTTATATATCATTAATTTTTTTTTGTTACACTCACATCTTTTGATTTCTTTTTTCATTCTCTCCTTCAACCCATTTTAGAGATTGAAACCATTGTCACTTCTGCATGTCTTCTCTTTTTTTTTTTTTTTTTTTTTTTTTTTTTTTCTTGCAATCGTTAAAAATTTCACCGTCAAATCACTCATTTCGGGTTTAAGCGATGCATGTAAAATTCTCGACTATCACAGGTTCTTATAAGAAACGCACTCCATGAATTCAAACCAGTACCTCAAGATGAAATCATGAATCTTACACCACCAAATCACGTCACTTGGAGACTCACTCATTTATGTATTGTTGATGGGTAATTGATGAGACCACGAGTTTGAGTCTTAATATATTTGAAAGTCTTATTATTTTATTAAAAAATATAGATACATAGGCGATATATTTTGCGAGGTGAGCAGGGGTGGTAATTTGGGTCAGGATTCGTTTATTCGTTCGATTCGATTCGCTTTAAAGCGAATATGAGTTTGGAAAAATGGATTCATTTAATAAATGAGTCAATTTGATTCGATTCGTTTAATAAACGAATCGAATCCGAATTTGGGCTCATCAATTCGTTTATTCGTTTATTAAACGAATCATAAACGAATTGAATCCAAATCGAATTCGTTTAATACCCGTTTAATTATATTACAAATTTACCCTTATATTTCTTGATTATATTTGTTAAACACGAAAGATATTTTAATAATTACCTATATTTAACCTAAAATTTTAAGTATATAAAGTAAATTCTAATCCTAAACTTAACCTAAATCTAAACTTTTCCCTCACCTGCCGCCTCTCTCAAACAGATGTGTGATGATCCAACCTAAAATTCAAACCTAAAGTTCTCCCAAATCTCAACTAAACTCAGCCGCTGGTGAGTCGATTTCTGGCTTTCTAGTAAGTCATGTATTTTGATCCCATCTATTGGCTTGCTTGAAAACTAAATATTATCATTGAAAACTAAATAAATATTTCCTGATAATGCATTAAGATAAATGTTTGATTTTGGAAACTTTTTGATTATGGGTTTTTTTTTTTTTTTTTTTTTTTTTTTTTATGTTGTTTAAATATATAACTAGTGAATTCTTTGTTTCCTGTTATTTTCCTAAATGATTTCGGAATTTACATTACTCATGCTTCTTTTTATGATTTGCTTAGAACTTCTTGGTATGATTCTGTTTGTGAGCCACTGGCAAGTTTTTCCACTTTCTCAATGGTCATCTCTCTCTACTGTGTATTTTTATAAGTTTAATGATTTATGAAATGGGTTTTGATTACAAAACAATTTGATTTATTTATTTTTAGTTCCAATTGCTTCTAGAATGTAGTCTTTTATTATTTTTTATTTTTTACAATTCTTGATTAAATTTTATTCATTTATAAATGGCAGTTGATGCAAGAGAACATCTGGGTGGCCACTAGTTCTCATGCAATTGCTCAAAGCATGGGACTTGTTCTTCGATTTCAACTACGACCTTCCATTGCTATAGTCATTTTTGAATCTAGTAGAGATGAGAGGAAAATATTGCAAGAATGCTGGCGACAAGAAAACAAAGAGTCTAAAGCAACATGAATGTTGTAATGAATTTTAATTATTATTATTATTATTATTATTATTATTATTATGTAATTATATATAAATTGAAATCTGAATTGGAGCTTATTGTAAGGATTTTTAATCTATAACAATGAATATGCTACTGATTTTGTATTTAATTTTGATTAAACGAATAAACGAATCGAATACAAATATTTATTTATTAAAAGAATACAAATTTTGATTCATTTAATCGAATGCGAATATTCATTTTTTAAACAAATATTAAATTCGATTAGATTCGTTTAATTTTATTTAAACGAATAAACGAATCGAATATTAAATTCATTTATTAAATGAATATTAAATTCGATTCGTTTAATTTTATTTAAACGAATAAACGAATTGAATACGAATATTCATTTATTAAACGAATCGAATCTGAATCCTAATATTAGGATTCGTTTAATAAACGAATGGAATTCGAATTTAGTACATTATGATTCGATTCGTTTAGTATTCGTCACGAATTCGATTCGTTTATTCGTTTTGCCACCCCTAGATGAGCGTATATCTTTTTTTAGAGGTCATACTATATTTTCGAGTTCATGTTTGGCAGAAAACTGAAAATATTTTGAAATTTTTTCAGATTTAAAAATAAGATAGGATAAACAAAATTGTCTTGAAATGATAGAACCAGACGGGACTATGACGAATGTGATAAATAATAATATTTGATTCCGATTACGATTTTTACAATTAAATAAATAATTTATTTTGATTTCAATTCACAATTCTTGATTTCATTTATGCTTGGCAGAAAAGCTCGAAGCCCGGCCCGGGATACGAAAATCCCGGGTCGAGCCTTAGAAACCGAGCCTGGCACGGGCCCGGGCTCGACGATTTAAGCCCGAGCTCGGCCCGGCCCGAGCTTAAATATTAATTAAAAAAATCCCTCTCCAACACGAGCCCAAGCTCCAATCCACCCAAAATTACCCTAATTTATTTCTCCTCTTCAAAGCCTTCACAGCTTCTGCCTCCTCTCATCTGCTCCTCACACACACAGTCACATTTCAAATTTCTTTCAAATTTCAATCACTAATCTCTTTGTCATCAGCTCGTCTTTATCACTTCGTCATCGTCATCAGCTCGTCTTCATCACTTCGTCTCATCGTCTGCACTTCGTCATTTCGCATTGCCTCGTTTTCATCACAGGAGAAAGATAATGTAGCTAATTGGCAAAATTGATAATTTGATTATAATCTGTGTCCTGGTGTTATCATATTCATACATTTATTTTTTCTTCTTCTGTTAAATTTTGTTGAAAATATGTGAGATAGATTCTGGAGAGAAAAAAAAAACTTGTGCCCTAAAAAAATAAAAGTTAATAATCACAACGATTAAACCTTATATGCTGCATTAATGAACTCCATCATAGCAGAAATACCAGTGTACTGTTGAACCTTGTCCCTTCAATTTCTTCCGTCACCTGCAAAATAAAATGCACTCACTGGAGAGTGGTATGAGGAAATTGGCTTACTGTTATGCGCCCTATCATAACTTTAAAGAAAAAAAAAATAAAGATATGCTAGGAGCATAACTTCAAAATTTTTTTTTTGGACGGGCCGGGTTTGGCCCGGGCCCGGGCTTTTAAAAGCCCGGGTCTGGCCCGGCCCGTTGCCATGCATAATTTCATCTCATTCTAATTATAAATACATAAATTATGAATGAGAATAAGAAAGTCAACTATATGGCTCATGGCATTAGCTTCCTTACTTACTCATTTTAATTAGTTTGATGGATTTTAGGCTATAATTTTTTGTCCCTATACGCTGGGGAGAAAAATAGACGGATTAGTGTATACATGATGCATGTATATGTCGGATACATATTTTTGTCAAACCCACTAAAAAAAGGCATATCAAATTGTATTTGAGGGTTTAATAATTTTGGTTTATGAACTATAAAATTATGGGAAATTTATAAAACTAACTAAAAAAAATACTCATTTGTTAAAATGAGCCATAATATTTGTCATTTTTATTTACAGCCACAGTCTTCGAAGTGTAGTACACACCGAAATTGGTGTAAAATTCGGAGATCCGAAGTCAAAACCTCGAATCTCCGAAGTTTTTAAATATTTTTTATTTTTTTATTCAATATTTCGGATCTCCGAAGTTTTGATTCGGATCTCCAAAGTATTTTTTGGATCTCCGAAGTTTGAACAAATGTATATAAAACCGAGTATTCCCATTTGTTCTCACTACAAAAACATAAATGCATTTTTATTTGATACGATATCGATTATGATGCTAAACGAAATAGTTAACGATTTTTATTGATACATAAGATTTTTACATATAAGTTTGAAAACATAAATAAAAAAACATCAATTACTAATACATTAAATTTGTTTACATAAGTTGAAATTACCGTTGACTTGAAATTTGGTTAAGAGAAGTCATGCATGAACGTCTATTGTTTCAATGTTCGCCACATCGACCGCATATGACTTGCAATATTTATTCGCTCTGTGACGGTCTTCTATTTATTTTCGGTCGTCCCGCCGAAACACGCTCATTTGGTGGCAGTACATTCAAACCTGCATTAAAAATAATTAGTAAGAATTATTTTTGAATGTTTTCCCAATGACCAAAAATAATAATATTATACCTGATAACTCTTCTGGTAAGACCCAATCAAATTGGTCACCAACATGATGGATAGTTTCCGTATACGCAGCACGAATGGTGGCTATTGTGCACATCTTACTCCAAATACTAAATATTTTGATTATAACAGCTGCACATACAGCCAATGCGTGTGCACACAGTAATTTCTCTAAATCAAACTTTATGCATGTACATGTCTTATCCTTTATGTTGAAAATTTCAATTATGTCTCTGTTGTCATATTAGTGACAATAAACTAAATTAACATGCATCAAATAAATTATCTATTATCATGCCAATATTAAGCATAAACCTTAAAACTTAGAGAAAAAACCTGGAAAATGAAGAAGATGACGAAACTTGGAGTCCAAGTCGATTTGTCTATGTCCTTAAGAACTTATTAGCCCCGCCTCGGTGCTCTACGGATAGTTTGTGGCTAACGGTCTCCTAGGATTACTTGGATTCTTCTTGAGAATATGCACTCATTTCACAAGAACTTGAACAAGGAGGAATTTTGAAAACTCTCTTGACTATGGAACTCAAGACCTCATAATATGCAAGATTTCTCAGAGAAAATATATGAAAATTCAGTGAAAAGCAATAGGAATCCAAAGCCTTATTTATAGACATGGAGGGTTACCATTGAAAAGACACCCTTATGTCAAATAAGGCAGTTCCTAAATGATATGTTCTTTCTCCTTAAAGGACATACCCTTCCCATTAAACCCAAAGGTTTAAACTCTTCACTTAAGGATTACATCATTTCATTTTATATATAAACTCTTATAACCATATTTAGAAAATTTCCTACAATCCCCCACAATTTTCTAAATATTCATGTAGACACTTAAGAGAGTTTTCGTGAAATAAAGCTGTATCGAAATAGGTAGCTTTCACCTTGAACCTTTCCTAGTGAATGACAATCAGATTTACTTGGCAAACCAGTGACCCATAGTCTTGAACTGTTCTGTCGTTGGTGTAAACCAAGACAATTGCCAATACACAGCTTTACTTCGACCATTTTCCATTCTACGGTTGTGTTCATTTTGGCCATGAACATTGGTCCTGGATTCATCAAGTCCTTTAGGGAATTCAGCATGTAAAAATCTTATGGAAGCGACCTCACTTCTTACTTGAAATAAGTGATCTATTATAAAGAGGTAATCTCCCTTTACCCTCATTAGGACTATTCTCCTAATATAGTGATCATTAAAAGTCTTATCTTATCCTAACCTTGACAGACAGCATTATGTGTCATTACAGGAATGGGAAAGAGTATAAAACTCTACAGTGCTTGTTTTGAATTGCATACAGTTTTAGTTGTCCTTTTTAAACCTAGATCTTAGGATCTCCAGTCAGATAGGTTGGGTTTCCACAGTGACAATTCTTAATTTATAGGCTTCAAGTTCATTCCCCTCGATGACTTCTCAACTTGCTTTCCAGGTAAACCTTTAGTAAGTGGATCCGCTAGGTTTTCCTTCGACTTAACATAATCGATCGAAATTATGCCACTTGAGAGCAATTGTCGTATGATATTATGTCTGCGACATATGTGTCGAGACTTACCATTATACATTGTATTTTGGGCTCTCCCAATAGCCGATTGACTATCACAATGTATGCTTATCGCTGACACTAGTTTAGGCTAATTTGGAATATCCTCTAGGAAATTTCAAAGCCATTCCACTTCTTCAGCTGTTTTATCTAATGCTATGAATTCTGATTCCATAATGGACTGGGCAATACATGTTTGTTGGGGCAGTTGTGGAACCACTAGGGTCGGATCGGTGCCCCAAGCAGCGGAAATAGGTCTAACCCATGGATATCAAGTATGCGTGTAATTTTAATTTATTTAATGAAATACCATATTCCATTATGAGTATATAGAAAAAAATCGGGACTGAATCGGAGTCCGGAAGCTACAGAACGAGCAAAAAAAAAATTCTCGCGCGCGCACGTGCTATAGTGCGTGCGCACTGTAGCAATCAGCCTATCATTTCATTTTTTTTTTGTTTTATTATTATTATTTTCTTTCAAAGCTTCAGCTCACTTCCAGTTCTCCCTAAACACTTCAAAAATACCCAAAATTAATTTTTAATTTCAAAACCAACTTCGACACATGTTATAAAATAAAAATCATGTTTTTCAAAATATCAAATATTTTTACAAAAAACATAAATTTATTCTAAATACACACTTGCATAAATTTTGAATCCAATACACAAACCAAATTAGAATCTCAATAAGAAATGTATCGTGAACAATTCTAAGTTATTCAAAAGTGGTCAACTGATTCTAGAATGGTAGCCATAGCTCTAAGCTTTAATCTAGAGTTCCAAACTCTAATTAATTGTTCCATGTCCAACATGAACATCTTTGACTTAATACATAAGCATGTTGTGTTTATACTTCTAAGTATCATAACACAATTGATTAGCCTTATTTTAACATTAAGATATGTGATCATGCATCTAATACACAAATGAACATAACTTAGGAGAAGATCAAACATTACCTGGTAAGCTTGATGCAAGATCCAATCTACTTCTCCTTTGTTGAAATTGTTGGAGAACCTCCAAGGTGTGCAAGCTTGACTCCAAGATCCAATCTTGTTTCCAATGCTAGCAAGCTTCACTTCAAGATCTAATCTTGATTTCTCCTATATGAAATGTTGTAGAGACCTCACAAGCTTCTCTAAACACTTCTCTAACTTAGGCTAATCTCTCTAAGAATTTGCTTGTATTTGAACTTGTAATTAAAATCTTTCTAAAGCTTGTTATTTATATCAAAACTTAGGCAATTTTTAATTAATAAAAGTTGTAATCAAGTTTTAAGTGGGCTTAATCCAATTTGTCCAAATATGTATAATTAAGTGTGACTAATCTCCATTGTCTCCCACTTTGATTTAATCCAATTAAAGCAAGCCAATGATTAGGAAATTGATTAGTTAAATGTTTGCCACCTTGATTTAATCTAATTAAATCAAGCCAAAACCACCTATTATTACATACTTACAATTACCATAATATCCTCAAATGGTAGAGATAATTATGATTTTATAATTAAGCCCTTGTGTAATTATTGAATTAATCCAATTAGGTCAAAATAAATAATCAATGTTATCCAATAACACTTGATTATCTTAGTTGATAATTATAATATCTAATATTATATTTTATCAAAATTAAGAGGCTACCCAAGTGCTCAACGAGTACACTTCATATTGGGACTCTCTAAGTTCAGACACGTTCGTCATATAAGCCTAACTAATATATACGCAATTCGGCCACCTCCGAATTCGCGAAGAACACGAATGACCTTTCTGAACTATACAAGTCGAGGTAATCACATATGTTTAACAATCCCTCTGTCGTATGCTATCCGAGTTGTGCTTAGAAAACATAGAATACACCGTCAAGTTTCCAAGGCACACATCTCATGTCGACATGTCCACGATTCTTTACAATTGATGCGATCCACCCAAGGTGATCGGCTTTGGCCAAAGTCTTTAAGAATCGTGACTTTACTCACATGGATACCTAAACCCCTTATTGTACACATACGGGTCGACAGATCCTATCTTGCTTCGCATTTGATTACTGAGTGCATCGGTCCACACCCAACGAACATCTAGAGGCCAGACCATAAAAGGGTTTCTGACATACATGACATCAAAGTGTGGAGGATCTCACACAAAATCAATGATATCCTATAGTCAAAGGATTGCACATGCTACTCGACTAGAGAAGATTCCTATTGACAGTGGTATGTACTTCCAACTCTTAGGAATCACCTATAAATCATTCAATATTCGCTTTAACGAATACCCACATGTCTATATGAGTTTCCAAAACTCATGGTACATCGAGTTAAACCATTGGAACTCTAATTCCAATATACGATATGTGCTAGTCTTCTAGGTTATAGGAATTCGACTGTTATTCCAAAACCAACGACTAAGAATATTTACTTTAAGAATAGTTTACACCTGGTGTCAAAACTATTCTAAGGTCAATATAATTCTTAGCATGTCTATACATCAATCTAATACGCATAATGACAATACCATTAATGAGGTATGAAATGAAAAAAAATAGTTATTTTATTATTAAATAAAAAAATGTACAATTCAGATTGGCACTCCAAGCACCAACTCCATCAATGTTTGCCTCGAGGATTTCCATGACACGACTGCACCACTAAGTGTGAAAAAAAATCCACTCGTAGATTTGGAATCCACTGTATCAGATATCCAGTTAGCATCGCTGTATCCCTCTAGAACAGTAGGATATCTCGTATAATGCAGACCATATTTTGAAGTTTCTCTCAGATATCTAAAAACTATTACTATGGCTTTCTAGTGGTTATGTCCTGGATTGCTCGTATATCTGCTAAGCCTATTTACAGCTTAAGCGATATCAGGTCGTGTGCAATTTGTGAGATACATCAGACTTCTGATGATTCTCGAATACTCTAATTGCGATACGATTGAGCCAATATTCTTCGATAAATGAAGAGTTAGGTTTACAGGAGTTCTAGCCACATTTAGATCTCCTTTATTATATTCTCAAGTATCTTCTCAACATAGTGAGTCTGAGATAATATATATCATTCTGATGTTCTAGAAATCTCAATTCCTAAGATCACATCAGCTACTCCTAAATCCTTCATATCAAATTTGCTGGTTAATACTTTCTTGGTAGACTGAATCATCTCATGATTACTACCAATAATCAGCACATCGTCTACGTAGAGACACATAATGACATATCTTTTTTGAGTTGATTTGGTGTATACACACTTATTACACTCATTGATTTTGAACCCACTTGACAATATCTCTTTGTCAAATTTTTCATGCCATTGTTTAGGTGTTTATTTTAATATGTATAAGGATTTCACAAGTTTGCACACCTTTTGTTCTTGTCCAGGAACATTGAAACCTTATGGTTGTTTCATGTAAATCTCTTCATCTAGTTCACCATTTAAGAATGTCGTCTTTACATCCATTTGATGTATTTCAAGACCAAATATAGATGTTATGGCTATGAGCATTCCAATTGACGTGATACGAGTCACTGATGAATATGTATCAAAGTAATCAAAGCATTCTTTTTGTCTATAACCTTTTATGACAAGTCTTGCCTTATACTTTCTATTGATCCATCTAGTTTCATCTTCCATTTGAATATCCATTTGTAGCCCAATGGCTTACAACCTGGAGGAAGATCAACCAACTCTCAAGTATGGTTTTGTAGCATGAAATCAATCTCACTATTGATAGCCTATTTCCAAAAAGGTGCCTCCGACGAAGACATTACTTCTTTATAGTTTTGAGGCTCATTTTCTAACAAGTATGTCAGAAAATCGGGTCTAAATGACTTAGACGTTCTAGTTCTTTTGATGCGTCTTGGTTCAATTTCCTCAATATTTTCATGTTGATCTGACTTTTGGTCAACCTGATTACTATCTTTGACAGTATCAAGACCAAATATAGTTGTTATGGCTATGAGCATTCTTATTGACGAGATACAGGTCACTAATAAATATGTATCAAAGTAGTCATGGCCTTCTTTTTGTCTATAACCTTTTATGAAAAGTCTAGCATTGTACTTATCTATTGATCCATCTCGTTTCATCTTCCGTTTGAAAATCCATTTGTAGCCTAGTGGCTTACAACCTGGAGGAAGATCAACCAACTCCCAAGTATGGTTTTGAAGGATAAAATCAATCTCACTATTGATAGCCTCTTTCCATAAAAGTGCCTCCGAAGAAGACATTGATTCTTTATAGCTTCGAGGCTCATTTTCTAACAGGTATGTCAAGAAATAATGTCCAAATGACATAGACGTTCTTGCTCTATTACTACGTCTAGGTTCATTTTCTTCAACATTTTCATGTTGATCTCACTTTTGGTCAACCTGATTACCATATTTGACAATATCAATAGTTCTTTTGAGAGACTATGTTCTTTGTCTTTCCCTACAAGGAAATATCTCTTCAAAAAATATCGCATTCCTTGACTCAATTATCACATTCGGATTGATGTCAGGAATTTCATACTTATGTATCAAGAATCGATACGCACTACTGTTGCGAGCATATCCAATGAATATACAATCAACAGTTTTGGGTCATATTCTAACCTTCTTAGGTTTATGAACCATTACTTTGGCACGACACCCTTATACTTTTATATATTTGTAGGAAGGTACGTGATCTTTTCACAATTCATATGGTGTCTTGTCCAATCTTCTGTGAGGTAGCTTGTTCAGAATGTAGTTGGCGGAAAACAAGGCTTCCCCCCACAAGTTATGGAGTAAATCAGAGCTTGTCAACATGGCATTCATCATTTCCTTTAACGTTCGGTTTTTACGCTCAGTGATCCCGTTTTATTGAGGCGAATAAGGAGCAATAGTTTCGTGAATAATTCCATGATTGGTACAATATTCACCAAATAGTGACACATATTCACCACATCTATCACTCCTGATTCTTTTGATTTTCTTGCCAAGTTGATTTTCAACTTCGTTCTTATAGTGCATAAAGCTCTCAATATCTTCATCTTTGCTCCTCAGCAAATACACATAACAGAATCTTGTGCTATCATAGATAAAAGTGACAAAGTACTATTTACCGTCTCTTGTTTGCGCAATATTCATATCACACACATCAGAGTGTACAAATTCCAAGGGTTCATAACTTCGTTCTATGGAATGAAATGATGCTCTATGCATTTTTGTTTCAACACATGCCTCACATTTATGTTGGTTATCAATTGCGAATTTAGGTATAAGGTCCATGTTAATTAATTTACATATCGTATCATAATTAACATGTCCTAACCTCTCATGCCATACATTTTGTGACTCAATAATATAAGCGGAAGTTGTAGCTTTATTATTAGCACTGTGTCGATTGACAGTTGTTGTGAAATTTTTATATCGTACCGCAAGTGTACGGTGTCAAGTTTTAGTATAAATATGAGTTAAGAGTGTCGAACCCACAGAGATTGCGTTAACTCGCACTAAGTACTACAATTGATAATCCTAACTTTATTTAGAAAATAAATGATAAAGATTTTAATAATTAAATAAAATATACAAATATTTAGATAGGAGGAACTAATACGATAGAGATTCTGGATCCTGATTTCACCTAGCTGTCGCCTATGTATTTGTCATGTCAATTAATCTTTGTTCAGTTATATTATTTATAAGTCAAGACTCCTAAAATATTCACTCCCTCTCACGAGTGCCGAGTGAAAATATTATCAACTATAGACTTCGATATCTCTATAAAAATCCAATAGTTAATAACTCATTACGATTTGTGATTCTATGTTAACGACTTCAAAGGACTACAGATTCTCTCGAACTCTATAAAATCCTAAGTTATATTCTCTAGATCTATTCAAACTCTCCTCTCTCGAGTGATAGATTCTAAACATTCATCATCTCAAATTGTGGCCAGCAATCAAGAAGCATTAAACTCAAAAGAATATAAATAATTAATAAAACTTCATTAAAAAATTGATAAATAAAATACAAGGTTCAAGCATCAATTACAATCGTTCTCCAAAATTAAGGAGTAAATTCATGACAAAAGATAAAACAATAAATAATCAAGCCCTGAATTTAATGGAAATCATTAGAGTTCTAAGAAAGAAATAAGAAAATAAAACCAGAATTGAATCTCTTCCTCTCCGGATATTAAAGCATTTGTCTCCTCTTGTCGCTCTTCAATCCTCTCATTGGATCTCTAAAAATATTTATTTCGTGTTTTGCGCAGTGTATTAGCCTCTCTTGAGTGTTGGATAAACTGTTATATTTATACTGGGGCTGGGAGTCTTTGGTTAGCAATAGGATTATTAAAATCCCTAAAATCCACGTTCATGTACGCTCCTGTTTTCTTCCGCAGCGCCGCGGCTCCTTAAGTAGGCGCCGGGGCGCTGAACTCTCGGCAATTTGTATGGGTCTCGTGCAGTCTTGATGCGCCGCGGCTCTACTCATGGCGCTGTGGCGCTTGTGCTTATTTCCTCTCACTTTAACCTTGGCGCCATGGCATTGGTGGAAATAAGTGGGCGTCACATCTCTTATGCTTTTAATTAATGTCAAAGTCAACTTCTCTTCTCTTTCACAAATATAGCCCATGTTGCATGCTTATTTTGGTCAAATATAGTGGCTGCCTTGGTGTGCTCTCTAATTTGCGTGAAACTTGCTTTCTTTCTTTTTTTTTTTATTATATTTTCTTTATTCAACAATTTGTCCACTCTCTTTGTTGCTTTTATAACTCACGTGCATGCCTTTTCTCCATAAACAAATAATGGGCGCCATGGCTCCCGTTGCTCGTCCTGTGTTCCCTGAAGTTCCCAAAACACGTGTAATTATTCCCCGATCCATATTTTAATGCTCCTACAAATAAAACATAAAATAAATTATAAATGATATTAAATATCTCGAATTATAACAAAATAATAAGCTGAGAATGCCATAATAAGTGGGTATAAACCACACTTATCAACAGTCATTATATTGAACTTGAAAATGCCCTCAGTGAGGTATCATTTTCCTACATAAACATCATTATTGGTCAATACAAACTTGTCAGAAACAAATACAAGCTTAAAACCATTCTTGCTAAGGAGAGAGCCCGAGACCAAGTTCTTCCGAATATCAGGAACATGCATAACATTCTTCAATGTAAGCTCCTTTCCGGATGTCATCTTCAAAATCACTGTGCCTTGTCCAACCATTCTAGAGGTAGACGAGTTTCCCATTGTCAGATGATCGCCACCATCGACCTTCTGATACGAGGAAAATATCTTGCTATCAGCACAAATATGACGAGTAGCCCCAGTGTCTACCCATCATTCTCTCGGTTTCCCAACCAAGTTGGCTTCTGTTACAACTGCTGAGAGGTTCATTTCTGAGATCTCATTAGTTAACTGCTCATCTCCAGTGAAACGGGCCTCATTTTTCCTTTTCTTGCCTTTATCCCGAGAATTATTATTTCTGCAGTCCTTTGTCATATGACCATTTTTTTCACAGTTGTAGCACTTCTCATTGACCTTCTTATTTGCTTGGGAAGAATCAGCTCCACTGTTCTTTCTCTTTTTGCTACCCTTTCCATCCTCGACGATGTTGGCCTTAGACTCCATAGTCTTGTAGCTGGCCTTCTCGGACTTCTTGTTATCCTCTTTGATCCTCAATTGAAATCCAAGGTCTTCAAGAATCATCTGTTTCTTTTTGTGTTTCAGATAGCTCTTGAAGTACTTCCATGATGGAGGTAACTTTTCAATGATTGTGGCAACTTGAAACGTCTCGCAGAGTTTTATTCCTTCATCAAATATTTCATAAATGATCAATTGTAGTTCACCCAATTGAGACATTACTGTTCTTGAATCTACTATTTTGTAGTCCAGGAACCTACCCACGAAAAATTTCTTTTGCTCTGCATCCTCGGTTTTGTATTTATTCTCGAGATATTCCCATAGAATCTTCGCAGAAATCATGTCTTGGTACACATTGTACATGGTATTGTAAAGTCCTCCCAAGAGGTAGTTCTTGCACAAGAAGTCACATGACGACCACGTCTCTTCTCGCAGTTGCTTGGCTATTTTCGTTTCTCCCTCCACATGACCCAGAGGATCTTTGGGGTACTTAGCCAACTGCAGCATTGTCAGGTAGAATAATATTTTGCTCTGCCATTATTTAAAGTTTGCTCCACAAAACTTTTCCGGTTTTTCTCCATGAGCGATCGATACTGTGATATTTCCGCTAGCCATGTGTAACTGGAAAACCAACAACAATCAATAAGTCTACAAAAGACAAATTGAACAACGATCAAACAAATGATCTTGTTTAAGTGATATACTAAGAATCCACTCGTTGTTATATTAGACAATAGTACCAAATAACACAAGTCCTTGAATTTACGACTAAGGTTTCTTATGATAAATAAATAAAGGAATATTTTCAGAGGACGAGGGAGGTCCGGAGTAACCACTTAAGTCCCTGCCCACTTAGGCTCTTATCGCCTTTTTGACAAAATATCCTTTAAACACTTTCTCAATAGAGTATCTTAGACATTTAAACTTAGTATTACACTTCAATTCACAATACAATATGTGTAGAATTATATGTGTATAGGTGTATAAATCAATCAAGTTTGGACATAATTACGTGTGTAAGATTACACTTTTAACTCTCAACCAAGTATGCAACACACAATTAAATTTCAACTTTATCACTATGTGTATGCTTGTGATAATTGAACACCCTAATATTAACTTAAATCTATACTACCAAGTTTATTATAATACAGTATATGATTTTACTAAGTTAATATTATGATAATATAAATTAATCTAAGTCTATTTTTAATCTTAAAGTAATTTCGGGATTAATTTCGTTAATGTCACGTTCGTTTCTTCGTTCGAACGAACCTATCCAGTGAGTTCACGTTCGTGTAGCATTCGAGAATGCGTTCGAATAAAATGTTCCAGAGAGTTTATGTTCGTGTTGTGTTTGAATACGCGTTCGAACATTCTTTGGTAGAAAACTTGCGTTCGAGTTGCGTTTGAAGACGCGTTCGAACGAGATTACGAAAAATCAAAATTTTGCCTATGCGGTCGTCGGACGTTCGAACGCTCTTGCGTATTTTTCATGCACATAATACATTTTTCCAAAAAAATTGTTATTAACACATGTAAATTCTCATTTAACTACACTAAAAGTAATAAGTTCTTAAAATTGTTGTCATATTAGTGTCAATAAATGAAATTAGCATGCATCAAATAAATTATCTACTATCATGCCAATATTAAGCATAAACCCTAAAACTTAGAGAAAACTTGGAAAATGAAGAAGGTGACAAAACTTGGAGTCCAGTCGAGTTGTCTCTATCATTAAGAACTTTTTAGCCCCGTCTCTGTGCTTTACGGATAGTTTGTGGCTAACGTTCTCTCATGATTACTTGGATTCTTCTTGTGTCAGACACATTGCCTATATAGGTCATTAAAGCTAAGAAACGTCATTACTAGATAAACAAATACCTAATGAGGCTTTCCTAATACCAGTCAAGAATCTCGAGACATGAACTAATTCAAGTTAATTCTTAATGCATAAGAAACTATTCTCTCTAAAGTATTATATACTAAAAGGGATATCTATCTAGATTATCTATCATGACTTAGAAACTAAGTCATTAACCATCTTGATTTTTGAAGAAAATCGGAACAATAGTTCCCGATGGTTTAGACCAATCTAATAATATCCTAATCTAGTAGTATCTAGAACCTATTCTAAAATAACTGCAACCAAGAGTCAAGTCAGATAACATATCAAAATATGTGTGCAGTGAATTAAAAGTTTAATTCTATCTAATATAGACTGAGGAAAACAATCAAGCGGCTATTTCCATAATAATACACACTGCCTAAGTTAATGAATTTTTTAAACTTAGTAGTGCCTCCCACTATTTTACGTAATACCGCAATCCCCAACGGAAAAACGAGAATTCAATAATTAAATCGAATTCCATAATGGGAAGAGGACCCCATGAATATATTTCGACTCACAGCAGAGGCACGGTCTCGCCGACGTATATTCACAGGTAGACAACTCATTGTCAATCACTCACTAGTGACTCCCAGGTTCCGGTCCTGGTCGTTTCTCGTTGTCGCTGCTAAGGCAGGCTCACAAGGAGACGTACCAAGGTTAAACTCGTCAATGATAAACTCAAGTTACTTGCGTAACCTTGACAGCTAGGGCACGTTCCGGATTCCGCTTTCGCTTGAATTTATCTAGTATCTAATATACATCCGGCATAAATAAATCTCTATCGGCTACACCCTCACAGCAGAGGCATGGTCTCGGATGTAGTCACAGAAAAATATTTATAAACCGTATTGACAAGGCGAATCAAGAAACAAGTATTCCAAATACTAATTACTTTAAAACCTTATTAAGCAGGGATATTTCATAAAGTGTCATACACTTTAAATTTAATCAAATTAAATGAAAGCATGCATGTATCAAGTAAAGATAAGAACAAACATTAGATTTTAAAGGGCTAATCATATTAGGGTGTCCAGAATCAGACTTGCTTTGATACCATTTTGTTGGGGTTTTATGGCGGAATATCGGTAACGCAGCGAAATCACGGAAAATCAAAATTTTTTTTGGATTAATCAAATAAACTTATTTATTTAATTATCCAATTATCAAATTCTGAAAAATTACACAAGAGATCAAATTTCTTGGTAATTACCGAATTACCCCAAAACTTTGTAAATTGATCATTTTAGTCCAAAAGTTGTCAAATACAATTTTGGATGATTCTAAATCATTTCTAAAATATTTTTCAACACATCTAATGCATCAAAATCATATTTCACACAAATCCCCAATTTTTAGTCTAATGTCGTGAGCCACCCAAAATTTTCAATTAATTGCAATTTGGTCCATTTAGTTCAAAACATGCCAAGATCAAATCCAATCAACCTAAAATTTTACATGCATCATATTCATACCATAATACATCACATATATGAAAATCCCCAAATTTGGAATGAGTTATGAACCCTAATTTTTCAATTTTATCAAATTGTCCAATTTCACCAAATTTACAGAATCCAACACTTTAATCCATTCAATACTTCACAAATCAAGCCTCACCACTTTGAAACAACTCTAGAAAAATTCTAGGTCACCAAGGAGTGGCTTACTAACTCTAGAAAGTCAACTTTGATTTTCTAAAAATCAAAAGTAAAGCTTTGAAACCATTTCAAGCTTACTTACATACATCAATCTTTCATTCAAGTTCACAACCATATAAACACAAACTATAAGAGAAGAGATAACATCAAAGCATCACAAAATGAAGCTAGGCATGTTAGAAACATATTTCATGTTGAAATCTTTAAAGAAAAACTTACAAAACTCAAAGATTTCCAAGCTTTTTCCTTTAACATTCAAGCTTTTCTCTCAACTTCTTTTATGTTTATTTTGGTCTCAAATGAACTTGTTAAACCCTAAAAGATGAAACAAAACAATAAATACCTCACACAAATGCCCTTGCCCGAATTTGGTGAAGGAAAAATATCTAGATATTTAATTTTTGTTTCATTTAAAGCTTACTTTAATCAACTTGCAATTTGATCATTACAACTTTAATGAAAATTCAACAAGTCAACAAAATCAACTTAAAAATATAACACTTATATTTATTTAAGGTCTTGGCCGAAAATGCTAATAAATAAAGGAAATTGATATTTCAATTTTAAACAATTTAAAACAAATATCTAAGAAGTTAAATCCAATTTGACTAATATTTCCTTTACTTTAAAGTCAACAATTTACACTTATAATCATTTCCTAACTTTATCATTTGGTAAGATATTTATATTTTAATTATATTAATCATTTAACAATTAAATAATTAAAAATTTAATTAAATACAAATATCTCAAATATATGTATTATATTTACTTTAAATATCTTAAATACATATATTAATGATATATGTCAAATACCTTTATTTGATAATTTATTAATGTGTATTTAATAATATCATATATTAAATACAAATACACATTAATTAAGAAATGACGATTCGACCCGTTCGCATGTATTTTTCATTTAACATTTAAACGATTTATAAATAATCATCATTATTCATAAAAGTTTCCATAGTTCTCTACGAGTATATTTCATTAGTGAGACTCTCTAGATTCAGGTATATCCGTCATAAAATCCAATTTCGTGTCCATAACTTACCCACCCATAAATTATGACGACCACAGATAAATTCGCTGAATCATACAGGTTGAGGTCATCGCATACGTATAATCCCTCCGTCACAGGTATCCGGATAATACCAGAGATATAGATGTAAACGTCAAATCTCTATAGGCATTATCCCGTCGACGTATCTATTAGAAATCTCTAAATAACATTCGGAACTCACTTCCGAAGTATACTGTGGCCACAGATTTAACAGACTGCTAATCATATATGGACTACATATGCTCTGTACACAGAACTGACGGATCCTATCTTGATACACACAGGATATCCTGAGGATCGGTCCACACCCAACGAACAAGCGGAGGTCTGATCTAAATAGATCGGTGACGTGACTGCCATCTAAGTATAAAGGATGTCTCATACATCCACAGTGGTATCTCAAGTCGAAGGACCACTATGCTACTCAACCCGAGAAGATTCTTATTGACGTTGGTGTACCATCCATTAAGAATATTCGGTGAGTCACTCAGTGTTTATCCACTATAAACACCTACACGTCTATATGAGTCTCCCTAGACTCATGGTTCATTGGGATAAATCATCAGACCAAGTCTCGATATACGACATGTACTGGTATCAACAGATTTGACTAACCTTCCTGTGTTAGTGAATCTTGACCAGGAACTATATTTGATAATATACATTTAGCAGTGACACTTCCCAATGTCAATTACAAACTAGCTTTGTAACTGTGTATTGCATTGTATTTTATCGGGCCTTTGTCTAATATATACATATCACTAAAAAATATTTAGTTTCAATCTAATCGTAATCAGATCGAATACGTAGATAAAAACAAGAGGTGCAACTATAAATAAGTAATATTATGGAAAAAATGATTGTTCGTATTCATGAATCAGACATAAATACGATCCGGATTGGCGCTCTGAGCACCAACCCCAATAATATAAACTCTTATAACCATATTTAGAAAATTTCCTACAGTCTCCAGTCTCCACCACGAACCTCAAACTCATAGCGATCAGCTGGTGATATAGACATTCGATGTGATTTCACTATACGTTTTTCTATTTTTGTATGCGCCCACAGGGTCAACAGAGTTACAATCTTTTATGCTGATTCTCTCATATCGAAAAACCATATTTAAAGGTCATCCTGATATAGTTAAGTAAACTAAACACTGGAAGTACTCAGACCTCTTTAAGCAATGCGTTCATACTTTCAGTAATGTTTATTGTCATCATGTTACATCTTCTGCTTGAAAACTCTGCTCTTACTCATCTATTGCACTATATAGACTCTTCTAAATATCTTGATGCATCTGCATTAATCTGCCAAAGTTTTTGAAGTGCAAACACCATGAGAAACTTCAAAGAAAACTGTCATAATAGACTTCTCTATGATGTTGTGTCGATCAAAAATGAAAACTACATCTGGCCCATCTCAGATGCAACCGAAGAGTTTGGCCATAAACAAAATCCATGACTGATCATTTTCGGAGTCCATAATACCAAATGCCAAAGAATATATCTGGTTATTTTCATCATTGACATCAACAACAAACAATAGTCCCATATACTTGTCATTCAAAAAAGTTCCATCAAGTGCTATTATCGGTCTTATGGATGATTAAAAAACTCCGAATACTTTGACCCATTGTAACGAAATAATAAAGAAACCAACCTTCATTGTTTGTATGCAAATGAGTAACTGTTCCGGGATTAGTACTCTGTAATACATAAGAACACAATGGCAACAATGCATACGACTCTTCTGTAGAACTTCAGACAACTTGCGTTGCAAACTCTCTGGACCTCTATGCTTGGTTATATGATAATCAAACCTCATACTCAGATTTAATATCCCTCACAATATCTCTTGGTTTAACGTATCTATTGGCATTCAAAAATTTACATTTGATAATGTCACCAACAACTCAATTATCAATACGATAACCTCCGGAACCAACTTCATCAGAAGTGCAAGTGTGCGTCTTCACGTGCTCAGTTACAATCTAGTTCGAGTTTTGGACTTCATAAATACTTTGTGCCTGCACTTTCCAGTCACATGATTAATCAGTACAACGAGCTTCAAATCTTGTTGTCGTTGACCTGCTTATTGTGGTTTTAAAGTATCCACTTACAACAATTAGGGTCGAGTCTGTACGCAGTTCAAGTTTAGAATAGTATCATTTATCTACCCCCATTTTACCTCTACCCGATGTTGATATATTGGTGTCTGAAGGAATATCCGTCATAGAAATGATAGGAGGGAGACATCGAGATGTATCCGGTCGAATATTCATGGGAACTTCTCGAACTGTTGTTGAATGAGCAGCCATATCACCTCCAGCAAACCCACCACTTGCCCATGACCCCTTGATATTTTATTCATCTATACCAGTTGTATAATTACCACATAGAGCTTTATCCGACACATAAACTATAACTGAATGGCTGACCATATTACAACTCGACCAATAACGACCTCGAGATCGTTAACCATCGCTAGCAATAATTTTATCTCAACTCAAATATAGCTTGACCACACTATATTGTAGAACGAAATTTGAATGTAAATTTAAAAACCACTCCCAATCATTTTGACTACCAATTTCAATGACTAAATGTCTCTGCGAATATGACAGAATTAAGCTTTCATACTGACTTTATACTCTATTTTACTTCTCTGCAACCGTACATATAATATTTTCACTAACTACTCATAAGTTATGCCCGCAATAACTAACTCTAAAAAAATGGATCCTTCACTGTATTCATCGTTGTCATTATCTAATTTCTCCAAAGACCCCTCACATAAGAAAGTTAGAAATATTTGTTCCATTTTAGACTTAGGAGAATATGTATAAACTTCGGAAAATGTGTTGGCAAAAAAAAAGTTATGCTTTTTGTAGTGAAAATAAATGATGAATGTTCGGTTTTATAGACTTTTTTTTTTTCAAATTTCGAAGATCCGAATCAAAACTTCGGAAATTCGAAGTATTGAATTAAAAAATTAAAAAAAAAAAAACTTCGGAGATTCGAAGTTTTGACTTCAGATCTCCGAATTTTACACCAACTTCGGTGTGTATTTTGGAGAATTCATATTCTCCAAAGTATTATTTAGAGACTGTGGCTAAAAATGCAAATGGCAAATATTGTGGCACATTTTGGCAAATGAGTATTTTTTTTTTGGGTTAATTTTATAAATTTCCCTAAAATTATTTATTAATTTTACAAATTTAAGGATAATTTTGTCTTTATACATTTAAGAGAATTTTACTAATTTCTTGACTTTTTTTTTATTTTAAATATTTATAGCAGTATAATATTTTTTGGGATGGACTAATGACTTTCAAATATTGGGTGTGGAGTAATGAATGTGCACTCAAGTTTACCATTAAAAATAAATCAAAAGTTCTTACCAAAATGGTCACTTAAATATAATTCCAAAAGGTTTTGTGCAATATTTATAATTTAAAGTTCTCTTATGTTAATTATAAAAAAATAATTTAGTAAATTCAACAATTTAGTAACAAAATTAACATATTTTTATCATCCAATATTCCCGCCAAAAAAGTGCATTAACCAGTGACAGTACTTTAGTCTTTTACTCCGCTTCAGCTCCAATTAAGCGATAATCTCATTTAATTAAGTTAATTAACAATAATAATTTATGGAGTCTTGGCCTCAGCATTTTTATTATAGTACTACTTGTAATGTAAGGTGTGAAAAATAAATAAATAAAAACACTATAATTCATAAACCTTTTGTCAATGAAGTGGTATGTCATGTTTCAGGTGTATATGTCATTAGACCTGGCCACGGTTCCGGTTCGGAACCAGAACCGACCGGTTGGAACCGTGGCCGACTGGTTCGGTAGGGGTTCGACCCCAACTCGAACCGGTCGGAACCAGTGGAATCGTACGGTTCCACCGGTTCCAACAGGAACCCTCCCCAACGGCTAGTAGCCATTGGGGGGGCAGGGAGCCGTGAAAAAAAAAATTAAAAAAAAATTATAAATTAAAATATAAATTACTAATATATCTCTAATAACGGTTATATTTAGGGGCATTTTTGGTATCAAAAAAATTCTAAAACTCTATAAATATGATTCATTTTTCATTATTTCAACACATCAAATTCTCAACTCTCTCATTTTCTATAATTATCTTATTCTCAATCTCAATTCAATACAATTCTCTTATAATCTTATTCTCAATCTCAATTCAATTAGTTGTTAATTTGTTATTTTCGCAAATCGCAATTATTCAATTTTCTTATTTTTCTTCCTAATTTCTCAAACGAAAAATGGAAAGCTCATATGAGAATATAATGTCAAATATGCCAACCCAAGAGAGCAACCCTAGTGTCGGTGCACAATCACGGAGAAGAGAAGTTAATGCTCGGTTCTCAGATATTTTCAAAATTCATTTTCATTTGGAACGCCTAGAAGATGATACACAACGAGCAATTTGCACATATTGTGGGGTTACCTATAAATTTTATGGTGGATACGGCAATATGATCA
The DNA here is from genome assembly GCA_019454045.1 of Zanthoxylum bungeanum. Taxonomy (NCBI): domain Eukaryota; kingdom Viridiplantae; phylum Streptophyta; class Magnoliopsida; order Sapindales; family Rutaceae; genus Zanthoxylum; species Zanthoxylum bungeanum. The sequence continues at coordinate 105,967 of SKCR01049666.1, forward strand.
AGCATATGGAAAAACATCATCTGGTTGAACTTGGTATTGATACGACTCAAACTCAAATGGCCAGGTACGCATCATCTAGTAGAGGTACGAGTGCTGTAGATTTATTTAAATATTCCGATGCAAAAAATAGAGAAGAATTTGCGAAATTAACTTGTATGACACATTTTTCTTTAAGCTTTGGTGAAAAACTTCATTTTACTAATTACGTGCATAATGCTTTAAACTCTTCTGCATGTAGAATGACTCGAAACACAACAAAACGTCATATTTTTAAATTATATAAAGATGGTAAAATTATTTTAAATGAAATATTTAAAGAGATGAAATGTCGTATTTCTATATGTTCTGATATTTGGAGTGACCATTGGCAAACACACTCATACATGAGTGTGACTTGTCATTGGATTGATGCATCATTTACCATGCAAAAACGACTTATTGCATTTAGAGTTTTTGATGACCAACATACTGCACATAATATTTATAGAATGATGAAGGTAATTTTTGATGAATATGGTTTACTGCAAAAAATTTTAACAATTTGATTTGATAATGCATCTGCAAATACTGCATCCATCAATGATTTAAAATCCTTATGTCAACCAAATTTAGAGGGTCAATTTTTTCATATTCGTTGTACATGTCATGTCCTTAACTTATGTGTTCAAGACGGTCTAAAATTATTATCACATTTCCTTGATCCAATTAAAACAGCACTTAACTGTATTTGATCATATTCTCAAGTTAGGAGAGAATTGCCGAAGTTTTGTAAAATAAACGGTATTAAACCGATTAAATTTTCAAGAGATGTTCCAACACGTTGGAATTCAACTTATTTTCTTTTATGTCAAGCATTTCAATACAAAGATGCATTATGTAGTTTTTTTCTCAACATGTTCAAAATATCACACTTTATCATAGTCAATGGGATATTTGTGAATTTTTTTTTAGATATTTTAAAAGTTTTTAATGACGCTACTTTAATTTTTAGCGGTGTTTATTATCCTACATCACATTTATTTATTTTTGAAAGTTTGAATATTGTTGGTACTTTGGATGAACATGTTGAAAGTAGCGATCCTAATGATTATGTTTTGTTCGAAGCCATTACTGTTATGAAGGTAAAATTATTGCATTACTTTAGAGAAATTCATTTACTTTATCTTATTGCTGCTGTTTTTTATCCTAGATTTAAATTAGAAGGTTTGAATGGTGCTTTACAAGCTTACTATGGTTATTTAGGAATATTAGCTGAAATTGATATTACAAGAATAATGACGAAATTAAGAAATGATTTAATTGATTTATTTAATGATCATATTGTAAGATATAACTTAGGAACATTAGGTGAATCTAGTAGTAGCGAACCGATAATTCAAACAAGACTTAGCACATGAGATCGTTGGTTATTACAACAAAATAAAAAAGATAGGGATACGACAACTAATAACCCCGAATTAGATAATTATTTATCTACAAATTTCGAGTTTTCTTTAAAAATTTTAAAATCCTTGACTGGTGGAACCGACATCAAAATATATATCCTGTTTTATCAATTATTGCTAAATAGATATTGACAGCACCTATTTCACCGTTGCGGTTGAGCAAGCCTTCAGCTTGAGAGACAATATATTGGAAGTTAGGCGATCTTCATTACATCCAAGCACTCTAGAAGCAACAGCTTGTGGATGATTGAACTCGAGCTGATATGAGACAACAAGAAGATGCCCCCGATGATTTTGAAGATTTGTTCGATAATGCATCTGCAAGTGCAACAACAAGTGCAAGCGGAACCGGAGCCGAAAGATCAACTGATAATGATGATTGATAATTGTAAAATTGTAATTTACAAAGGGGATATGTCTTAAAATTGTAATGGAACTACGTGAGCTTTGATTCCTCTCACCCTTGGAGGATACGTAGGCAACTTAAATTTTTAAAAATTTAAGCTCAAGCTCTTCAATGTAATAATTTTATTTATTTATAAAATTAATCTCATTTATTTTAATTAATTTTCAAATTAAAAAAAAGGTTTGGAACGAACCTGAACCGAACCGGTCGGTTCGGTTAAAGGTTCCGGTTCCACTTAAGTGTGGAACCGGAAACCGGCCGGTTCGGTTCGGTTCCGAACGGGAACCGAACCGCCGGCCGGGTTTATATGCCATATTTCTCACAATAGTTGGGTCCCACACCAGTTGCTGTGAGAGAGATGATATATACACCCGAAACATACATAATATAATTTTTCTTTGTCAAGGGCGTTAGTTGACCCCACAATTTTTTTTAATTATTAATATTAATTAAATAATATAAATACATATTAAATTTATGAATTAAATCGTTAAAAATTATAAAATTTTCTTGAGATCTTTATGGCTTCGTCATTGTGCGTGCTTGTATGTGTGTATATATATACATATGTGTATATTCCTTTATATCAAAGTAATTTAAAAAATATGATAATCTCATACCGTCAAACACTAGTCTTCCACCATCATTTCTTTTCAAGGATATGGACTCTTTCTGCACAAAACACCCATGGATGAACATCCGGCGTACTATAACTGTGCGTCAACAAACGGCATACAAGAATATCGTGCCAACAAGCGGTATAGGGATGGTTGATGGGTTCGCAAAACTTGTATGTTTGGGGTAGGTTGTAATATCTGTTGATGGGAAGAATTGATATTTTTATTAAAATAAAGACGAGATCCCAACGAAGGCCCCTGTGGGCTCTATATTTTAAGGGTAAATAAAAGAATAATTTTTATATCTGTTAATTGAATAAAATAAATATTAATATTGATATATTGTATCATATTCGATCCATTAACATGCCTTATAATGTACTGAATTATGCTAAGTCAGCACACAATCTGCGGGAGTGAATTCGGAAACAACTCACATTTATTTAAAATTAAATATTACATTAAATATTCAAAATTTAAATGATATAATCTCTCGATTATATTTGCTTATATTCATATGGAAATATAAATCACTAAAAAAATTATTTAATAGAAAATATTGATTGAAAATATAAATTATTTTATAAATATTACATTGAAAATATAAATTTATTTATAAATTCACCAAATTTTATATCAAATTATATATATAAAAAAAAAAAAATTTCATACCGTTCCATATTTTCTTGTGGGAGAAAGATCTGCACACACTCCCCCATTTTAGTTATTCGCTCACAGTCTCACACACTCTCTCTCATTTTCAGTTACTTTTTTAAAAAATAAAAAAAAGAGAGAAAAATGAGTGACTCAATCGAACCGTCCACGTCTTCGCGGGAAGATCCGGACTCGTCTCCGCCTCCGAACCCGAATTCCACAATCCATCCGCGGCGGGAACCTTTCGAGCACGGCCTGCTTCCAATCCCCAAACTCACCCTCAGCGACCCCATCCAAATCCTAATCCCACTCAAACAGAAGCTCGCCCCGACTGGCCGAGTTAACTCGGAAACCCTCGCCGAGTCGCTTCAGATCTCCATCGACCACGCGCGGCTTGTTCTTGATACCCTTGCGTCCGTGCTCCACTCTGAATCCGACCCGATCCTCCATGCTAAGCCCGCTGATATTGACTCTGTCGATGCCGATTTGAGGGATCTGTTACTGTTCTTGTATATACAGTCGTATAAGAGGCTGTTGCCCAGGACGCACAAAGATTCCGCTGCCGTTGCTGATGTTTGGCCGTCCACTTCCGCCTTTGATGGGTTCTTATCGGCGTTGTCGCCGCTTCAGGTTAGGATTTTTTTTGCTCTCTGTGTTCAATTGTGCAATGTACAATGTTTCTTGGAATAATTATGAAGGAAAAGAGATCCAAGCAAGCCGTTTATAAAATCATGTTTGTTCCTTAATTTCAGTTGGGACTGCTTTAATTACGTACTGTAGCTCACTGTGAGTTTACATTCCCTGTCTTTACTAGAAGCTATTTAAGGATGGATGGATTGGACGGGATAGTAGCTTACACAATTGAATTTTGTTCTCTTTACATATACATTTCTTGGTTTACTGTTGTTGAATTTCCAGGGAGAGTAAATTTGATTATATATAGGGGTGGCAATTTGGGTCAGGATTCGTTTATTCGTTCGATTCGATTTGCTTTTAAGCGAATACGAGTTTGAAAAAATCTATTCGTTTAATAAATGGGTCAATTCGATTCGTTTATTAAACGAATCGAATACGAATTTAAGCTCATTGATTCGTTTATTCGTTTATGATTCGTTTTATTATTTTTATTTATTAGTTCTTGTTAATTTTCAATTAAGATTCGAGAAATTATAGCTAATTATCATAGAAAAAATAATATTTTCGATATTTGGTGAGGTATTTTTAGTAAATATATTAATTACATATTTCATATGTATATATGTATGAAGAATTAATGTAAATCAAGTGTGATAAATTATTTTATTAAATAATATCATTGACTAAACGAATAAACGAATATTCGTATTCGATTCGTTTAATAAACGAATTGAATACGAATCCTGATATTAGGATTCGTTTAATAAACGAATCGAATACGAATCCATCACATTTTGATTCGATTCGTTTAGGATTCGATACAAATTCGATTCGTTGATTCGTTTTGCCATCCCTAATTATATATCAACATTTTATGATCTTTAAGAATTTTTCTTATCGGAAGAAAATTGGAGTAGGTATTTTTAATTTTTATCATGGGACATAGTCAAATTTTAGGTTCACTTTGGGCTTATGTGTCCTCAGAATCTAAGGACCATGATTTGTATGAAGCAGTGACTTGAAATGCAGATGGTTCTATAACCATATTTGTCATTTAGGGATTTGGGTGAGGTTTTCTTTTCTTTCTTTTTTATTTATTTATTTTTTTAAAGCTCTTTTAGGATATTCTAAATTCTAATTCTTGATGAAATTTTTTGTATGAGTTTTCTTACTAGGAAAATTACATTTTACTTCTTATGTTGTTGCTGTAAACATTAATCTGTAGTCGTTTGGTTTTTAAGCCCACTGTTGAAATTGCAGCTTGTAAGGAGCAACAGTCGTCGATTCATGCCATCTCAAACTGATGAAGAGGCTCATCAGTTATCCTATCTGCAAAAGCACATGGCTAATATTCTCCAACTTTTGGCAGAGGGTGCAGGCGAGGAGTCTTTGGTATGCCATTTACCTTTTAGTTCTTTGAACTTGGTGGAGGAATGGAGGTTATACTTTCTTTTTCTTTGCATGTTAAAACGGGACTATTGAATTGTAAGTAGATATTACCCCAGAGCCTAGAGGTTTCGAATATTGGGCTGGTTATTATATGGTTGAAGCAATGTCAATCCCTCTTCGTGTAATATCTGTTGCTCTTATTTAGCAATGGCCTTTTTTGTTTATGTTTTATTTACTGCTTGTTTTGCATATTTAGTCATAGAAACTAGTTCTCCATTATAAATACTTGTATAGAAAGTCATGATGTTATGCAGTCCTCTCCGTACTTTTTTTTAAACTTGGAAGTAGTCTTAAACAATAGTAGGTTTATGGGTTTCTTGTAATGGAGAGTACTAGTCTTTCGGTATTTCCATATATTGATAACTAAAATGGAAATGTGAAATGCAATTTGGTTTACCTGATGGTAAACCCTATCTCTTTTTAACTTCTCTCTCTCCCTCTTTTGGAATTCTTTGGGTAATAGGCATTTTATTTTTAGGAATGGTAGTGGTGATACAAACATATCTGAACTTTAATCTGAAAGAAAATCATGAACTCTTTGTTCTTCAAAATCCTATTTATTATTATTATTTTTTAATTTTTAGAATATTTAAAAAAAAAGATATACGATACTAAATAATTTTTTAGAATATCAACCATTATCATTTCCGGGTCTAGTGTACAATTTTTATTTATTTTTTGCTTCTTTTGTACGAAAGTAGCTTCATATCAATTTGCTAGTTTATCCTGCTGTTTTAGGTCTTGAGCATGGAAGGACTTGAGCACCTTGCATTTCTGATTCAATTTGGTGAGAAGGGATCTGAAGGAATTCCATTAACCCAAGCAGCTCCATTTTTTGCGAATTCAGATCCCGATATGCCTGCTGTTCCTGTTCCTGCTGCGCAAGTGCATGATTGGCTTCTGCAGAATATTGCTTCTGCTTTGGAACATCTTACTGAAAGAGTTTCTCCAAGAGAAAAAGGGCCAGCCAATAACTCTGATCAGGATGTTGTGATGGCTGATGCCTGCTCAAGTTCAATCAAGTCATCAACAAGTGCCAAGGGTCTGAATTTTATTGAAGGGATCTCTAAATCCTCATATTTAAAGCAAGCTTCTGAGCTTAAAGGTTCTTCTGTGAAGGTTAGGTTTGAAATGTAATTTTTTTTTTTTACGTTTGACTGAAACCTTGATGATTACAAATCGTTTGCCTCTTATATTTATGGTCTGACTTACTATTCTGAAGTTACTTGCTCTTTGCACTAGTTGCTAGCTCCGTAGCTTAGCTTGTTGCATTTACAGTGATTTATATGTTAATAAAAAGAAAAGAAAGGTGAAATTTACAGTGATTAGGGTGGCTAAAAGGTGAAATATGGACCAAATTTACAGCATTTAACTCCATCATTGTTTGTTGATAGAAGTTTAAAGAATTTTTTTCTAAATTATTAAATGTTAGTGTTATCATAAAGTAGGTGGATTTAATATATTTGGAATTGAGATTTGGGCTGTCCTACTGACAAAGTTATGTTAGCAATCTTCATGTTTGTGTTGCTGAAGTAAAGGCTAAGTGAGGCCTGTAAGTCTCCTTCAGACTTCATACAAATGACCTACCATGTTGGCAGTGCTCAACTTGTTATGATTTATCAATCTCAAAAAGAATATCAACCATTGTAATTTCTGGTATGGAGTCTAGTCAACATGTTTTCTTGCATGCATTGTGCATTTTCTTGCTGTAATAATTTTTTCTATAGTTTCATTTTCGATACTTTTGACATTATTTTGATACTCGCAGGTTATCAATTGCCATGATTCTTCCATTTACATTTTAGCGCCTTTAAGATATGCCACAGTATACGGATGCTCAGATGCCACTATAATTCTTGGAGCTGTTGGCAAGGTAGTAATTGGATAATAGGTTTTTCCATTCAAACACTTAGTGTTGCATTGACTTCCCATTCACGGTGGTTGATTAGCAGCTTTCATCCATGTAATCCTTAATGGTTAATTGACTGATTGACAATAATTTTGTACCAATGTTTACTTCACATCGATGTGGTTAGGATGCCAGTTCTTTGTATGTCTTTCCCATCTCTGCGTTCAGTGGCCATCTATAATAACTCGTCATCTAAAATATTGTTTGGGAAGAGAAGTAGCTAACGACAAGAATGCTTAGTGGAGTTGTCAAAAAAGGAACCAATTTTCTGCACTAATTTATCTCATTATGGTGCTTTATTTTCAATGCCCTTTCAGGCAGTAACACATAAAAGAATGTTTCAACTATTTCTTCATCTTAACTACATTTTTTTCCATCTTAACTACATTCTTTGTCCTGGTTGAATTTATAAATGATTAGCTAGGTTTTCTGCCCATTGCCCAAGATATTCTAGTGTCAATCCTGCAAAAGCTGCTAGAAAGAGTTTCTACCAACTTGCCATGCACACCATTCGATAAACAATTTTTTTTTTTTTTTGTCAAGGACATGAATGCAGTTTTCCGCTGATCTCTTGTATATGTGGCAGATGCATGTATAATTTGGAAACACCTTGCTATTTCATATTACCACAATAGTGGTAACAGGACATCTGAAACTTTTCTAGTCTTTTCTGTTCAAAAGATTGTATACTGCACGTCAATCTTTCTTATACTGCTTGATAAAGGTACTAGTGCTTTTGTACATATTTCCTTGTCAAAGTTTTAATAGAGATATTATCATTGACCTAATTGTTTATGTATACTATTACTATCACTTGGGGAAATGTTAGGTCTCATTTGCCTTTTATTGGCAGTTTTCTTTCGTATTTGCGTTAGTTTACTGTCTTCTTTCTTCTCTGTTATGTCAAGAAATCAACCAAGTAGTTGTGATAATGTCAGTAGCTAGCAGCTGAGTTCGACTTTATTCACTTTGTTGGCACTTGTATCTTGGGTGTAAGGTAATACTAGTAACGAATGATGTGCGATTTTGACTCTTTCTACAGGCCGCAAGGGTTGAACATTGTGAGCGAGTTCATGTGATTACAGCAGCAAAACAAATCTGCATTGCCAATTGTCGTGAGTGTCTGTTCTTTCTGGGAGTAAACCAGAGACCACTCATTGTGGGTGATAACCATAAGCTACAGGTGAGTTAGTCAGTTTTGATCTTGGGTTTACAATGTTGGCAGCTAGTTCTTTATGCTTAATGTTTCTTATTTAAATGGACAATCGTCTTTTAGAAATGTCACTTGATAATTATATTATTTTGTAGAAAAATAGTTTAGCTTAGCAGTGGAGTTGTGTAGTTCTAGAGTGAGTTGTTTGGCGATAATAATTTGCTAATATGCCAGGAGTTGTGCTAATGTGTTAGGCATACATCACAGGCAAGTCAGCTGTACTGCCTGGCCATACCTGCTTCTAATGGAAGTATTGCACTGGATTTTGTGATACACTGACTATTTTTGTTGTAATACTTCTGTTACAATTAAATGTTAAATAATAGTTTTCACTTTGAAGAGAGGTGCAATTTCGCATCAATTGTTTGTGGTTTTATCATTAGTTTTAAGTTTGGCAGCAGGCAGGTTCATAGAATAATTTTAGAATTTTTGCTGTTCACTTACATTCTGTTTCAATTGAACTTTTGTTGCAAACATTGAGAACTGATCTCTTTGTACCAATTCTATATACCTTCCGGCTTTATTTTCAATTGTGCTGAAAGAGTTAGAAATTGTGAAACAACTCTGGCTAGTTGGTGATGCACAGCCTGGTTATATTATTGATTTAGTGGCTCTCTATTGAAGATATCATTATAAGTGATCTCTGGGACCCATCTTAGATGCACTGTGGTTTGGAATTTTAAAACTGCATCTGCACGATTGCTTTGAACCATAAATCTAATGGAGTACTTTACTGATGTTTTCGTAGATTCTGATTTTAATGCCCGATATGCTAAGAAGACACACTTTCTTTTCCTTTTCTGGATTTTTGACAGGTGGCACCATACAATACGTTTTACTCTCGGTTGGAGGAGCACATGGCGGAAGTTGGTATTGAGGCAACTATTAACAGATGGGATGAACCCTTGGCACTGGGAGCAGTTGATCCACATGATTCATTATCTCATCCGGCAGGTGTTTCTGATGTTCAAGCTGAGTCAGCTACTCAAGTGGACCCTGATCAATTCATAGAACTTTTGGTATGCTTCATATAGTGTATGCTAATTTGGGACTGTTTTATTGTTCTTCTTTCCGTTTATCTGTGCTCAAATCGTATATGATCATATCCATTTACTTTTTTGACACAGATCCCAAGCTGGTTTGGAGGTGAATCCCCTGGTTCAACAAAAGCCAATCCATTTCCATTACCAGATGCTTATGTGGCAGCTCAGCAGAGAAAAGTGTGTACACCAAACCTAGCTGACTACAGCCGAAGATTTAATATCTTTTAATTCTTGAGTTTCCTTGTTCTGTGTATGACGTCATACTTTGCAAATTGCTTGGTAGGTTCTATTAAGGATATTGATGTTTGGTTTTCTGAAATGATTCTCTTTGCACAGCAAAAGAACTTGGTTGGAATAAGAAAGCATATCAAGGAAGCTCAAACACCCCTAGATGAAAACCGGAAACGGGAGGTGTCAAGTGCACTTCATGTATACTTCAGAGACTGGTTATATGGTAATCATCTCTTTGTGCTTTATGTAATTTTACTTTAGAAACTACATATTTCATAGTCTTTGAAGTTTGCTCAATTCACTTCTCGTTTGATTGGTTGATGCTGTATTCTGGAGGCATTCTGGGGCTTTGATACTTAAAAAACATGGGAAAAAGCAGTGAAAAGGAGACTTCCATCATAAAACAAATAATTGGAAAGTTGAATTATAGGAAAAAGTCTGCATATTTTCCCTTACCATTTGTGCAACCAATAATTTGTGATATAATTTTTATTCGTGCAATTTGTATGTAGTTACTGAAACAAGGGGTTAGATTCTTATATATTAGGGAATACATGCACCTCATCAAATCCCTTTTCCATTCATTTATGTAGATTCATCTCTAGAATATTGATAGGTGAACTGTATGAATAATTTCTGTCAAAAAGAGAGGTCACCAGTTGTAACGCTCTGCATTTGATTACATTCCTATTGAAGTTCCAAATAGGCATTGTTTGATTAAAGTGCATTACCTTTTTATATTATTGACATGATTTTTATTATTATTATTATTATTATTATTATACGATCATTTATATGGTGTGTATTTTTTCTTGTAATAACAGCTACAGGAAATATCCGTCAGCTTTACTTCCTGCAAGGGGACTGATACTGTATGATGATGATGCTGAGGCACAATTAAGGATGTAGGACAAGGTGGCTTGAGCTTCCTTTCATGTTCTCGGTCTGTTTCAACTCCTCCAAGTTCATCTTGCCATTTTTTTCGGTATTACAAGCTGCTGAGACTCAGACTCTCCTATGTCCTTCGAGGTGGTACTCATATATGATATATGCATCAACAATGGTGCACATAATGCAATTAGAAACACCCAGATTAATCTAGTGCATTATTTATTTTAAGTATTTTGTTTACCTAGGTTTGTAGTCATATGAAGTTTTCTTTTTGGTTCCATATTTTTTGATCTGGCCTTTGTGAAATTCAAATACCCGAGTTCATTAATTTTCAAGTTTTGGCCATTTGTTTTACTGATTAGGTTTTTATTTATTTAGGACAGAACAATTTTAATTCTCATTTTTTTGTTGTAAATTAGTGTGGAATTCCACGTTGGATAAGTCATATCTTGTCACTTGCCACTAATATAATTACAAACTTGGAAACTCGCGATCAATATTATATATATATATATCTATAGATGTGAAGCGACGTTCTTCTTATCTAATAATATTTTATTACTTCAAAACAACAGTTATTTTTCATTTGAAATTACATTTAGGCAGAATAACAAGTATAATTCGGCAAATAGGTGATACAACGTGCAAATTTGTGCTACGGTGGGTGACTGAGAGCCGCGGTCGCCTATTTTTCTGACTGACTTTGAGAGTATTATTTAAGTAGTGTTTTTAAATCTATAATTAAATGATCCCAAAAATATTTAATATTTTTAATATGATTTTAAATACTGAGAATTCTCAATAATTTTCACCGAATTTTAACTATTTTTTGAATGTATTTACTCATATTAAGTATTTTAATAAATTTTTCAGTTGTAATAAATGAACTAAACAACCATTTGTACAGAACTACACTACTCTATTGTATTATTGAATTATAACCAACCTCAACTTCCTGCTCTTCAAAATAATTTATGATGGCTATTGTATTTAATGACTGATAGTGTTGTTGGATGAATGTGAGAGAGATGATGACAGAAATGGAGAGTAAATTGAAATGAATGAAGTAGAATTTTATGTAATACAAAATTTTGATAATTCGGTAAAATAAGATATTTGGTTAACAATATAAGAATGTTCAGTATTGTAATTTCTATAATTTAAAAACCTTATGAGGTCACCTAAGCACGCACACGATTAATCTAAATTAAACTAAAACTAAATAGATAGCAAACGATAATTAAACTTTATGCGCGAGAAGAACTTAAGAGTTGTAACTTCACCTAAGCACGCACACGATATATTCATACACTTTTCATTCAATTAGGTTATTACGAATTATTAACCTAGGACACTAAATTATTCACAAGTCTCTTCCGATGGTCAAGTGACTATATTCAGAATAAATTAATTAACTATATGTTTATGTTAATTAAATTAAACCGAATTCATTAAGGTCAAGTTCTAATATTGGCTACACATGCCCCTTAGGTATATGTCTATCTTCAAGGGAAATCTATTCAACGAATAAATAACACGCTATTATTCACACGACTAATCCAAATTCTCTCTGTCGAGTTCCTAAAGATTTATCAAGACTATTTTATTGTTGGCCAGACAAATAAAATAAGCATTCAAAGCACAAAGAATAATAAATAATCAATAACAAACCCAAAGAAATAAAAATATGCAATTAAATTAATTAAACATGCTTGTGATCCATTACAACCCTAGATTTAATGAATTAGCTACTCATAATATTCAATAAACTCATGCTAATAATTAACACAAGGCAAAAACGCATAAAAATAAAGTTAGAGAGAAAATGGAAGAAAAAAACACTCGTTTGCATTTGTCGTCTTCAAATTCCAACTCCGGTTGATGCACTCGTTATTGCCTTGCTTTAGGAATTTTTCTATGCTCTGGAAGCTCCAAAATATGTTATGAGGTTTTTCTTTAGGTCTTGGACGAGCATATGCTTATATAAGAGGCCTTGAGATATTTCCTTGTTAAAAAATTTGAGTCATTGTGAAACTTGGAATCGAGTCCGTGTCGCGACGCCCAAGTCCCGGAGTCGCGACGCTGGCCTTCTTTAACTCGCATGTCACGATGCTCCTTTTTCCGGAGTCATGACGCGCTGGTGACTCTAAAATTTGGCCTGATTTTTGCTCTGAATTTGTCATTTCATTGTTCGTTGAGTCCGATTAAGTCTTGATATGATTTTTAACTTGTAAAATACAACCGAAACATATCAAAGAGCTCATAAAACACACAAAATATTAAGATAGAGGGGCGAGAAATATATGTATATTAGCCGCTCATCAAGTATTGATGCAAAAATATAATTGTCACGACCTAAAATCGGGGCCAATGACAACGGGGTGAATAAACAAAATAAAATTATAACAAGACCAATGAAATGGTCAAAAAATCTACAGAAAACGGTCAAAAAATCAAAAAATGACTTGGTCAAAAGGGACCAAAATGTAAAATTTTAAAATATGCCCCGAGGACTTTAAAACAAAAGAAAATATAAAATCATATGGAAAATATGTTAAAACATTCTCACAGTTTAAATGTGAACACCTGTCGTAAAAAAGATAATTAAAATTCAAATAATGGTTCGACCATGCAATACATCACATAAATAACTACACAATATGATAATCTCAAATATAAGTCAATTACCTCCATGAATGCACTAGCACCACCGAAACGAAGAAAACTACTTAACACGATCCTAGCACTCTCGAGGAATCCAACCCGCTCAACGCTCTCCAAAGCTCCGAAACTAAGAACACACCTTCAAGCTCCGAAACTCCAAGGTCTAATCTGAAATGTTAAATTGAGGGCTGAGCGAAACCACATGCTCAGTAGGGATTAATGTATTCACCTTAATTGGATTTTACCAAAACTCTGCATGATTAGTAAAGTACGTAGATATATATATATATATATATATATATATATATCCAGCAAAACAGCATCGATGATGCGAGTTAATAAATAACTATAATTTATACATTTATCAATATAAATAAAATATACATTATCGACAACATTAATCATTTTTAAAAAAAATATGTGAGTGAAATGCCACACGAGACCGCGTAACCAGACTCCCAACACTGGAGCTGTAAACAAACAATGTGCTACATAAAGCCACATAACCGGTCACCTCAAACAGGAACCGTGAATAATCAATGTGCCAAAATGAGGCCACATAACAAACACGATCATATGCCACGAAGGGCTCCTCATGATCAAATGCCACAACGGGGCAATAATAAACAAATCTTGTGTAGGTTCAGAACTCTTACCCAATGACCGTCATCACCGTCCAAATAACGCTACTCGGGGTCGTGTAACAATTACCGAAATGGGTCAATTGAGGTCTATAAGGTGGGTCAAAATGGGGCTCCATACAAACAAGTGTCTCAACAGACAATATCATAACCAAGATGTGCGCCACAATAAGGCTCCACATATACCAATTTTAATGTATCCAATTTTAATATTTTACCGATCCAAGTCCGATCCAATTTACATTTAGACTACTATCCATATATTTATAAAAACAAAATAATAAAACTCATAATGGTCGTGAGGTACCGCCCAATGCGCCATTTCACATTTCCTTAAAACATGGCTAATGTTAAAAACACATTTCATATCATTTTCATAGGCATAATATAATGATATACATATATATAATTTAAAACCACAATTAAGATGAGTACTGAATCCCTACCTCAACCCCACGTTCGAAACGTGAAATCGATCTTACAACGATGCCCACGCGGTCAGACTATTCCTTTGGTCTAACAACTACAAAACTCTCTTCGGGCTCACCGGCTCGCTCTATGAGGCATACGAGTATCACTGACCATCGACCGTCCTAAAATCACCCAAAAGCAACATCTCGAAACCTGAGATGTAAAACGCACCGAATCAAACTCTCGCACAAAACTAACGGAAAACTAGCATGGTTTCGTTTAAATTTCTGACTTTTCATTTATAATTCAATACCACAAATGCCCTTCCGGGGCCTACAAAAACCATACTTCACAATCATTGCCACAATCCGAAAACAACAATTTAAAACTCAAAACTCAAATCTCAAAATAATTTAAATAATCCAAAATCGATATTTAAACACGTAATAAAAAAAATACGAGATAAATATATGAAGATTAGAATTCGGGTCCATTACTGCATGAAAGAGTCGAACATAATGTCGGAAAAGTCGAGAATGAGGTTTTGCCCAGACACATCAACCCACGAAGCCCACGCATCGGCGCACTGCCACCTGAATGCACGTGCCGTCGTCTTGAGTCCAATTGCGGTGGTCACTCGCCCAATAGAGCTCCGGTTTGCTCTGAATCCCTCAAAAAATCATCGAAATTTTCAAGCTCTCCCTTCGTCGGAAAACGGCCACCACCAGCGACACCACCACCACCACCAAAATGGTCATCACAACCTACTCTATCTTTTCCCCAGCCCACTCGCCGGAAAACGCCATCACCGGCCGGATCTCTCTCTCATAGGCGCAAAAAGAGAAAAAATAAAAGAAAATGATGAGGCAGCACATTTGGGAGAAAGGGAGGAAAATGAAGTTTTTATATAGGAGTTGAAAAATATCAGTCAAATCCCTACAATTTTGGTCAAATTAAATTTTGAATAAAACTTATGACAATTATTTGGTTAATGTGTTCTTACAAAAGATTATGAACAAACATAAAACACAACACGATTGCTACAATAAATAGAGGAAACAACACAACAAGAGTAATGAAAATAACACAGTCCCAAGACAACTGCAGACAGCGAACTAGTATTAGTCACGACAGTGCAGCAACGAACCGGCGACATGAACAGTTCAGTAACGAAGGCAATGCAGTATCGAACCAACAACAAGTATAGTCAGCGGCACCAAACAGAGAGAATTTCGAGGCTTGTTGATGCGACAACAATCTCCTTAAAAAAAATATTCCCCTACCAAATGGTGCAGTAGAATGCGATACGTTTATTTCCCAGAATGTAACGGAAATAAACGAGAATGGGCACCACCAAAATCGTCTTCAACGAACCACGAAGTGTTCGAACTCTCTCAACAAAACAGTAAAGAAAACTAAGGGAAAACCATTATGTATATTTTTTATATGTCATCAAAAATGAAAAACACTGCCACCTTTAAAAGAAAATGAACATGCCAATTAAATTGAGTTAGTGAGAGGCTTTTCATATGATGTAACCACCCAGTTAATTAATAGAATTAATTTAACAGTTATGGAACTTCAAAAAGCTTGGAAAAAATAAAGAGGCTTGCAAAAGGTGGCTGGGCCGGGCCCACACAATTTGGTCTGACATTCGTGTACGCAGGACTCGCGGGTGCACACGAGTCAAGCCTGTTCAGATTTTGATTTGCACCCATCTGCGCGCGCACGTAGAGAGAGCCTCTATCCTTATATCACTTACCCATCTACATATGAGCAATCATATATAAACACAATTTTCCTTTATTAGCTTTCCATGTGGGACAAGCTTATTTCTATTTATTTTCCAACACCAATGGGTGAATTTTGAGCAACAATTTCTCATTCACCCAAGCACCATTTTAAGCATATGAATATATCATTCCGAACTACTCACGGAGGAGTATCCGAATCACTCAAAGACAACCACTAACACGAAATGGACCATGCTTAAAATTGTATCTCAAAATGCTTACTAGTGAGCATTTTCCAACAATCTCCCACATGAATGAAATTGGCGAAAATACGTCAATTAAAATTATTTTATAGAAACATTTTATTTTGACATTGAAGAGTTCAACAGTTCAACACCTGCATAGGATATGTAGGCCTCTACCTTTGAACCTTCCCTTGTGAAAATATATCTCCTTTACTAGCTGACAGTAGACACGATGTCATTGAATTGTACTGCCGTTCGTGTAAATGAAAACATAAATCACACAGATATTTTACCTAACGCATCTGAGTTCTCATTATTATGTTCATTTTGGCCATGAACATCTACCTGGTTCTGCAAGAGTTTCTAAGAATTGAGCCCCGTACAATTCCCTTTGAAGCGGCCCCACTTCTCTCTCACATATGTGATTTCTTATTTAAGAGTAGCTCGTGTTACTCTGCTCGAATTTCCGACCCATAAGAATCATTAAAAGCCTTTGCTTAACCTCTTTCCATACGAGCATCACTGTTTCATTTCACCATAGGAATGGACTAGAGAGTAACCCCCATCCCCCCACAATGAACCAATTATGTCTTTTACGAGTAGGTTGTCACATTGAACCTAGATCTTGGGATCTCCAGTCAACAAGGTTGGGTTTTCCTTCGTAATAAACATTTATCTAATGAGCTTTAGTCTCATTCCCCTCGATGATTTCACAACTAACTCTCTGTTTAACCTTTTGGTTAGCGGATCCACAATGTTATCCTTTGACTTCACATAGTCAATCGAAATAACTCCAGTAGAGAGTAATTGTCTAACGATATTGTGTCTACGACGAATATGTCTAGACTTACCATTATACATATTGTTATGTGCCCTTCCAATTGCAGATTGACTATCACAATGAATGCAAATTGCTGGCACTGGCTTAGGCCAACTTGGAATATCCTCTAGAAAATTTCGCAGCCATTCTGCTTCTTCAGCACACTTATCTAATGCAATGAATTCTGATTCCATTGTAGATCTGGCTATCACAGTCTGTTTGGTGGATTTTCATGATACAGCTGCACCTGCTAATGTAAACACATAGCCACTGGTAGACTTTGAGTCTTTCATATCAGATATCCATTTTGCATCACTGTATCATTCGATTACGGCTGGATATCTATGATAGTGCAACCCATAATTACGAGTAAATCGTAGGTACCTGAGTATTCTTACTATTGCTTTCCAGTGAACAACCCATGTATTACTCATATATCTGCTGAGCTTGTTTACTGTACCGGCTATATCAGGCTTGTACAACTCGATAAATACATCAGACTCTCGATCACTCTAGAGTATTCTACTTGAGATATACTCTCTCCCATATTCTTTGATAGATGTAGACTCACATCTAAATGAGTTCTAGCCACAGCAGAATCATCATTGTTGAATTTACCAAGAATTTTATCCACATAGTGCGACTGATCAAGAATAAGTCCATCTGAACTTCTCGAGATTTTTATTCCCAGAATGACATCTGCTAGACCCATGTCTTTCATGTCAAACTTAGATTTCAGCATATTCTTGGTGGATTTCACCATTTTAACATCACTCCAGACAATTAATATGTCATCAACGTAGAGACATAAAATGACAAAGCCAACTTTTGTCTCTCTGACATAAATACATTTATCACATTCATTGATTTTGAAACCATTTGCCAACATGGTGTTGTCAAACTTTTTATGCCACTGTTTCAGAGCTTGTTTCAATCCATATAAGGATTTTACTAAGTTGCAGACTTTCTTTTCTTATCATGGAGCTATAAGGCCTTCAAGTTGTTCCATGTAGATTTCTTCATCTAAATCTACATTTAGAAAGGCTGTTTTCACATCCATCTGATGTACCTCAAGATTGCGCAAAGCTGCAATTGCTAGTATCATCCTTATGGAATTTATTCTCGCTACAGGAGAGTAAGTGTCAAAGTAATCAAGACCTTCACGTTGTCTGTAGCCTTTAATTACAAGTTTTGCTTTGTACTTGTCAATTGATCCATCTTCCTTCATTTTCTTTTTGAAAATCCATTTGGACCCTAAAGGTTTACACCTGGAGGAAGATCCACTAACTCCCAGGTGTGATTTTGTAAGATGGATTCAATTTCACTATTGATGGCATCTTTCCACAAAGCACCATCAGCTGACCTTACAACTTCGTTATAGCTTTGAGGATCATTTTCTAGCAAAAATGTCAGAAAATCTGGACCAAATGATTTTTCGTTCTAGCTCTTTTGGTACGTCTTGGTTCAAGTTCAACATCTTGTTGATCCTCTGGAACATTTATGTGTTCTTGGTCCTTACTATCTTCAATGATAGCCTCATGTGCCCGTTTGTGCACATTTGAATTTGAATTAGTTTTACAAGGAAAAACGTATTCGAAAAATGATGCATTCATCGACTCCATTATCGTATTTTTGTGAATATCTGGTATATTAGACTCATGCACAAGAAATCGATAAGCATTACTGTTATGTGCATATCCTATGAAAATACAATCAACAGTTTTTGGTCTTATCTTCACCTTCTTAGGTGGAGGAATGACTACTTTGGCAAGACACCCCCACACTCGTAGAAATTTATAGGAAGATACTCTTCCTTTCCACATTTCATAAAGAGTTTTCCCTGATTCTTTCCGTGGTAGCTTATTTAAAAGGTAATTAGCTGATAAAACAGCTTCTCCCCACATATTCTGAGGTAATCCAGAGCTGATTAACATAACATTCATCATTTATTTCAAGGTACGATTCTTCCGTTCTGCAATCCCATTGGATTGAGGTAAATAAGGAGTTGTGGTTTGACGTATGATTCCATTTTGCTCACAAAGTGATTCAAAAGGAAAAACATACTCACCACCACGATCACTTCTTAACTACTTAATTTTTTTATTCAGTTGGTTCTCAACTTCATTCTGATAGAGAATAAATTTCTCTATAGCTTCGTCCTTGCTTTTCATCAAATACACATAGCAAAATATTGTGCAATCATCAATAAAGATAATAAAATATTTATTACCGCCTCTTGTTTGTATTGAATTAAAATCACATACATCGGTATAAATTAGATCAAGTGGTTCAGAGTTTCTTTCAATATTATGAAATGATGATTTAGTTAGTTTTGCCTCAACACAAGTTTCACACTTATGTATATTATCAATTTTAAAAATGGGAATGTGATTCATGTTAATTAATTTCCGCAATGAATTAAAATTAACATGTCCTAATCTACCATGCCATAGATCAGAGTACTCAACAATATAAGTAGAAGAGCTAACTTTATTGATATTATTGGGTTTAACAACCATTACATTGAACTTAAAGAGCCCATCATTTACATACCCTTTTCCCACATACATGTCATTTTTGGTCAAAACTATTTTATCAGACTCGAACACCATTCGAAATCCGTGCTTGTTCAGAAGTGATCCAGACACAAGATTCTTCCGTATTTCTGGTACATACAGAACGTTGTTTAAAGTCAACTCTTTCCCAGAGGTCATCTTCAGAATCACCTTGCCTTGACCTTCAATCTCAGATGTTGCTGAATTTCCCATGTATATTTTTCCCCATTATCAGCAGGCTCAAATGAAGAGAACATACTCTTGTCTGAGCACACATGTCGAGTGGCACCAGTGTCAATCCACCACTCTCTTGGGTTAGAACCCACCAGATTCACCTTAGAAACTACAGCAGAAAGGTTAATGTCTGAAACATCTTGAGTCATGTTTTCCATCACATTAGCCTCTTGGTTCTTTTTCCTCTTCGGCAGTCTGCACTCAGAAGACTTATGACCCATTTTGTCACAGTTGAAGCATCTTCCTTGAAATTTGGATTTCTTGGAAATTCCTCCTTTAGGGCCCATCTTTGACCCTTTGTTCTTGAGGTTCTTGTTCTTATGACCATGTTCAACAACATTTGCGTTGGCCTCATGAGTTATTCCTCTCTTGTCAGATACTCTGTTATCTTTCTCAATTCTAAGCTTAAGAACCAAGTCTTCAATGTTCATTTCTTTTCGCTTATGCTTTAAATAATTCTAGAAATCTTTCCAACCAGGTGGTAGTTTTTCAATTATCGAGGCTACTTGGAAGGTTTCACTTAAAACCATCCTCTCAGCATGAATTTCTACTAGAATAATATGCAATTCTTGTACTTGAATTAACACAGTTTTGGAGTCAACCATCTTAAAATCAATGAAACGGCCTACGATAAATTTCTTAGTACCGGCGTCATCAGTTTTATATTTTCGATCTAATGATTCCCAAAGCCCCTTAGCTGTTTTCATTCTGGCGCACACACTGTACAAGGAATCACTCAGCCCATTCGGCACATAATTCCTACATAGGAATTCAGAATGTTTCCAAGCATTGATGGCACTAATCACTTGAATATCATTCTCACATTCTTTGGGTATAAGAGAATCTTCCTTTAGGAACCTTGCAAGGTTCAACGTGGTCAAGTAAAAAAATATTTTATGTTGCCACCTTTTGAAATTCTGACCAATGAATTTTTCAGGTTTTTCTGCAACATGATTGACATGGCTTACATGTCCAACAAGTTGTCTAGCCATAGAAGTAGCAACACTTTGGCCAGCCACAGAGGCTGCCACATTAAGCCCAGAGACTGGAACATTTTGGCCAGCCGAAGAGGCTGCCATGTTCGGATCAACTGTGTTTGGACTGTTTTCCTTATCAATAGATCAAATTTGTTTTAAGACTATTACAATTATTTGGTTACTGTGTTCTTACAAAGGACTATGAACAAACAGTAAAACATAACACGATTGCTACAATAAATAGAGGAAACAACACAACAAGAGTAATGAAATTAACACAGTCCCATGAGTATTAGTCACTGCGGTGCAGCAACGAACCAGCGACAGGTTTAGTTCAGTAACGAAGGCAGTGCAATATCGAACCAACAACAAGTATAGTTAGTGGCACCAAACAGAGAGAATTCTGAGGCTTGTTGATGCGACAACAATCTCCTTAAAACAAATTCGTCCCCTACCGAATGGTGCAGTAGAACGCGAGACGTTTATTTCCCAGGATGCAACGGAAATAAACGAGAATGGGCACCACCAAAATAGTCTTCAACGAACCACGAAGTGTTCGAACTCTCTCAACAAAACAGTAAAGAAAACTAAGGGAAAATTGTTCTGTATATTTTTTTATATGTCATCAAAAACGAAAAACACTGCCACTTTTAAAAGAAAATGAACATGCCAATTAAATTGAGTTAGTGGGATGCTTTTCATATGATGTAACCACCCGTTAATTAATATAATTAATTTAACTGTTATGGAACTTCAAAAAGCTTGGAAAAAATAAAGAGGCTTGCAAAAGGTGGCTGGGCGGGCCCACACAATTTGGTCCGGCATTCGTGTACGCAGGACGCGCGGGTGCACACGAGTCAGGCCTGTTCGGATTTTGATTTGCACCCTCATGCGCACGCACGTAGATAGAGCCTCTATCCTTATATCACTTACCCATCTACATATGAGCAATCATATAAACATAATTTCTTTTATTAGCTTTCCCATGTGGGACAAGCTTATTTCTCTTTATTTTCCAACACCAATGGGTGAATTTTGAGCAACAATTTCTCATTCACCCATGCACAATTTTAAGCATATGAATATACCATTCTGAACTACTCACGGAGGAGTATCCGAATCACTCAAAGACAACCACTAACACGAACTGGACCATGCTTAAAATTGTATCTCAAAATGCTTACTAGTGAGCATTTTCCAACACCACCTGGAGGGTTGACACCAAACTGGTAAGTTATCTGTGCTGATGATGCAATACTGTTAACTAGCATTTGATTGTAAGGTTGAGGGGAAGAAGTGGGAGAGAGGGTAACATCTCTCATTCTTATAGCTGCAGCACCCCGAAGAATCTCCTCAGTTTCTCTATCTCATACTTCACTTGGGAAACTCAGCAGCATGTCAAGGGCAGTGAGACCGCTTTGGTTTGTGGCATTTATTTCCAACCCCACTGAGGCATTTGCTTCATGGCCAAGTAACACTTCTGACTTCTTGTTCAAATTTTTACTAAAATTTACTTGGTAAGTTATCAGATGCTTGACACATTAATGTTTTTTTCGAGTATTTATCTTCCAATTCAAGTGATGTTCCTAGCCTAAAAACCAACTTATACATAGCTACCAAACTGAAAGTAGACAGTCTCCCACTGATATTTGTGATTACATTAGATTTTAGTTGATATAATTATGATATTCGCTAATGGATAAGCAGAATGATGCTACTGAATATGAGACTGGCAGTAGATTTTCCATTATTGCAGAGGGATATAAATCCAAGGTTGAAACAGGAAGGCAAGGATTGTGGAAGAGTTCGTAAGTGCTAATTGGGTCCTGGAGCTAAGTCTGGGAACCACTCAAGTGTGCAGTTATCTTTACATCAAATCATTACAAGTATAATTTTAAAGCAGTGTAAAAACCATAAAACCATATTACAAAATAGGAATCAACAAATGCTCTATTGAAATGATTTGAAAGAACTAATAGCCAATACAGACCCGGGAATAAGAATTATCAAAAGCTTCATGAAATGTGTTTGCGTGATATTTGTGCGCGAAGAAGAAAGAGAAACGTGTAAGGTTCAAACCTCCTGAGACAAAGTCCCAACAATGGGTGTTTGATTAAGTGAATAAGCCTCCAAGGGGCGCAAGCACATAAATTACAGTCCTAAAAGTTATATAAACTAAAAGATAAAAAAAAATGCTCGTTTGAGTCTTCATTTGATCGGGCTTTTTTCTCTCTGTCCGAGTGAGCTTTTATAGTGAAACTTGTAAACCACTTGGGGGGTCCCAGTATCTCCCTGCAGTTGCTGGGTCATGCCTGTAACCGTTGAGCTGCGTGTCTCAACTGCTCGGTTGTGGGTTGAGCTTTTATAGTGAAACTTGTAAACTGCTTGGACGGTCCCAGTATCTCCTTGCAGTTGCTGGATCGTGCCTGTAACTGTTGAGCTGCGTGTCTCAACTACTCGGTTGTGGAGGGAAAATCGTCCAATTGCTGCAATTGAGGAAGCAACTGCATCATGCATTTTCATCCTAACCGCTACTTCGGTCGTCTCGACTCTTCATCGCTCTTCGCTCTATCGTCATTCCTCCATTCGTTCCTCCCTTCGTCTTAGGGCAATTTCGTTCCAGGGTGACTAGAATTTCTTCTGTCAACAATTATCCCCCCAAATTTACCTTGATTGAACCGGACGTGAAGATCGAGGTAAATTTTTTGGTCTTCCATCGACGAAAAGACGTATAGATCGGTCTTCCATCGTCCTTCCTCCCTGAGCCGACGGGGTCGAAGAAGGCACCTGAGGCGTCCAAGCCCAAGAAAATAAAGCTTGCTAAAAAGAGATAGCCTTCTCCCAGTCGTAGCTCTGATTCGGATGTGCCGCTCGTCCGTCGCTCTAAGGTATGAGTTTGAGACCCGTCTTATTTTGCACATGAGTTTGATGTACTCTGAAATCATAATTGTGTATCTTGTGCAGGTGCTTAGGATTGAACCGCCTTCCGCAATGCCCGAAACGGCGCGAACTCCGAGGGCCGAAGCTCCTATAGGTGGAGGCGAGGAGGTGGGACCTGCAGAAATATCGGTCGTTCAGTTTGATGTGGATGAAGCGGCCAATGGTCCCACCATGGAGCAATTACCAGGAGAGGACGGTGCAGTCGGAGCCGATCCCCAAGGTATGGAGCCATATATTGAATTTGGCTTTTTGCGTCCAAGATTCGAGGAAATTCAAAGAGACCATCCTCTATTTGAGCGCTTCTCTTCAAATGGTTCTGTACCATTTGTACAGGATCCGGATGATGAGGCTAAAGTGCCAGAGCCTATTTGGCCGACTGGGTCTCTTTGGCACCACCTCAAGCAACTTTATCCCTTGGTACGCAGGATGTTTGCCTCAGAGCTTCGAGGGGGTTATAGGGACGTGGACGGCCTTTATAGTTTGGCCGAATTGGAGTTGTTAGAGGAAGCTCGGTCTATGTATAAAGACGATGTACTTCGTCGCATTTACGAAGAAGATGAAGTCATTTACATTTCTGATTCGTCCGACTCTGATTCTCTTGCAGATACTCGGCCTACTATTGCACCGCAACGCCCAACGCCAGAAGTAGTATCTCCAAGTACTTCTGCGCACCAGACTTCGACCTCCGCACAGCCGTTGTCTTCAGCTCCTCCATCCTCTCCTTCTCGAGTGAAGTCCCTTGTGCCTGAACATCCGTCTTCTCCGGCTTTCATGATTGCTTCTTCTGCAGCTCATGTTCCGACGGTCCCAGTGTTAGCAGCTTCTGAACAATCATCGCCCCATCGGGCTGAGTCTCCCATCTTGCCACAAATTCCTCCTGCTCGACCATCTTCTCCTCAAGCTGGCCATTGTCCCCCACCACCCATCATCCTCAGATCCTTCATCTCAGCAAGAACTAATGCAGCCACAAGCTGAGGCATTTGAGGCATTGGTGGACCGGCCTTCCAGTTCTGGTTCTGGGGTGGTAAGTCTTTCCCTCATTTCCTTTAGCTCATGGCCTTAGTTCATTTTGCTAATTCCTTCTTCGTGTGCATGTATCCGACCCATTGCTGCAATTGGTATAGAACATTTTGGACCGCTTTGGGCGACTGTCTTCTGCTTCTTTTCGGCCTCCTTCGCCTTTGGTCAACACCAGTACAGACCTGGAGGGCCTTCGGGAGGTTCTTGATCAATACGCTTCCTTTGCTGCACTGGAGGTTAGTCAAGCTGCTCGGCCAGAGAACATCCTTCAATTGGACAAAAGCTCATCCGAATTAAACTGAATATTGGCCATTCCTGCTTTGCCCATATCGGTTGACGATCGGCTTTTCCTTCAAGAAATGCAAGACGACATAGCAGCCCTTCTCTCTCGGTATCACAAT
Organism: Zanthoxylum bungeanum; assembly: GCA_019454045.1. Lineage (NCBI taxonomy): Eukaryota > Viridiplantae > Streptophyta > Magnoliopsida > Sapindales > Rutaceae > Zanthoxylum > Zanthoxylum bungeanum. Next base: position 131,102 of record SKCR01049666.1, read on the forward strand.
ATGCACAGCCAGAGGGTTGGGCATCACTCTTCTATAATGAGGAAAGAAACGCTCTGTGGCTCTCTTGACGCCCTTCATCAGGCCCTGAGGGACACTACATATGAAATGATGACCGAGGAATCAGTCTTCCTGGACCTGGAGCGAAAGCTACAAGAGATTCAGCGTCTTGTCTAGGAAAGCCGTATGAGAAAAGATGCTAAGATGAGGACCCTTGCTACTCAAGTTACGGAGATGGACGAGTCTATGGCAGAGTATGAAGGTCTGGCCCGTATAAACTTTGAGAAAAGCTTGGCCGATTTGGATGCAGTGGGTTTAGAGATTCATGACGAATGTCGCCTGAGGAGAGAGACGCTTTCGACCATCAAGGAGCTGCCCGAGGGTTTTCGGCGTTCTTCGGGCCAAAATTAATGATTTTTGTAAGACGTCATATCGTCCATTCCTTGTATTTTTAGGACGTTTTCATCCGTAATTAATGAAAATACATTATTGTTCCAGTGCATTTTGTACATTTTCATGCTCCCACAAAGAGGGCACATATCTCTTTAAGTGCTTGCCATTTATCGATCTTGCATGCATTCTTCCGTTCAAGTTCTGCAAATGGTAGGCTCCGTTTGGTAACACACTTTCTACCACGAATGGACCTTCCCAGTTGGGCGACCATTTTCCATACGTCGGGTCCTTAGAACCAAGTGGCAGTACAGTTTTCCACACTAATTTGCCCTCCCTGAACGATTTAGCCATTACTCTGAGATTATATTCCTTGGCTATTTTTTTCTTTTGTGCTTCTAGAAGATCTAGCACATCGCATCTGATATCGTCCAATTCCAATAAATTATGGATCATTGCCTCGTTGTAGACTTCCTTTATTAGCCTTTCTTGTAACATTACCCTGGTGGACTCGATATTCATTTCTACGGGAAGCACAGCCTCGTGACCATACACTAACTGAAACGGCGTCACTGAAGTACTTGTTCGTGGTGACGTCCTATAGGCCCATAGAGCCTGACTCAAATATTCATCCCATCGTCTAGCGTTGTCTGTCACCATCTTTCGAATCAACCCTTTAAGGGTCTTATTGGATGATTCCGCTTGACCGTTTGACTGAGGATAATAGGGGGTAGTGTTCACCAATCGGATTCAGTATTCGGCCAGTAAATCTTTCACCTTTCCACCGTTTAGTGAGTGCCATGGTCTACCACTATTGTTTGTGGTATACTAAATCAATGAATTATATGTTCTTTTATGAACTTGATGATCTATTCTTGGGAGATTTCCACAACTGGGATAACTTCCACCCATTTGGTGAAGAAATCGGTAGCAACACTGATGAAAGTATGCCTCTTGCTTGATGCTGGGTAAATCTTCCTTATCAAGTCTATCGCCCATCCCATAAACGGCCACGGTTTAATGACCAGGATCATCTCGGTTGCTGGTGCCCTTTGAATAGGCCCGTGCTTCTGACAAGCAATGCATCATTTGGCATACGAGCTGCACGATTCTCCCATCTTTGGCCAATAATAGTCGCTTCGTATAATCAACCATCTCATCTTTATTCCTGCTTGGTGAGCCCCACAAACACCTTCATGTACTTCGGCCATGATAATTTTGGATTCAGATGGCCCTACACATTTCAACAACAATCCATCTTGTCATTTTTTATATAGCACATCTCATGAGACTATGTAGTTCAGGGCTTTAAGTTTTAGCCTTCGGTCATTCCCTTATTTGGGCAGTTTTAAAAATGTCTTGATTTCGCTTCTCCAATCGTCCTCCTTTTCGATTTCAACGGCCGTGACATTTGTCCCTTCCTTTCGTCGGATCAGGACCGGCTTCACCTCGTCGCTTCTATATATGCCATCTATGTTTGCTTGGCTTGTACCCGAAGCTGCTTGGCTTAAACTATTGGCCAACTCGTTTTTTGCCCTTGGAACGTGTTCCAACTCTGCATGATCAAATCGCTCTACCAATTATTTGGCCACATCCAATAATGCCATGACTGATGGGCTTTGGCATTTAAAGAATCCTATCACTTGTTGGATTACTAGTTGCGAATCCCCCTTAATGGATACATGGGTTACTCCCATGTTGAGGAGTATCTCCAACCCAAGTATCAAGGCTTCGTATTCGGCCTGGTTATTAGTGCAATATTCGTTCAACTTGATTAAGAACCGAAATGATTCCCCCAATGGGCTGACTAAGACAATCCTTATTCCAGCTCCTTTCATTGTGCTGGATCCGTCGAAATACATCGTCCATGGTTTTAGACTGCATTCGTCCAGATCCATTTCTATCTCTCTAATAGTGCTCAAACATGGGTGATCGGCCAAGAAATCGGCAAAGGCTTGATTTTTTACGGCCCTTTGGGGCTCATGCCGTATATCGAATTCCGAAAGTGACAGTGACCAAAACCCAACTCTTTGATGCAAGATAGGACGAGAAAACATGTACTTTATTATATTAATTCTTGTGATCAAATACACTATGTTCGGCCTAAGGTAGGCTCGTAATTTAGTACATGTGAAATATAGAGCCAAACATAATTTCTCCATTGGAGAATAATTACATTCATAATTCAGCAATTGTCTGCTGATATAATAAATGGCCCTCTCAACGTTCGTGTCATCATCTTGCGCGATCATCCCAGCTATGGAATGTTCTTCGGCCGATATGTACAATTTTATTGGCCTTCCTGGCACCGGAGGCACCATCACCGGCGGCTGTGACAAGTATTTCTTCAGGCTGTCAAAAGCTTGTTAATGTTCTTCGGTCCAGACGAACTCATCATTGTCCTTTAACCTCAATAAGGAGGAGAACACTTTTGTTTTCCCTGCACAATTGGAGATAAATAGTCTTAAAAAGTTAATTTGCCCTAAGAATCTGTAACTCTTTCTTATTTCGGGGTGTATAGCTTTAGTGATCGACCGAGACTTATTGGTGTCAATCTCGATTCCCCGTTGGTGCACTAGAAAACCTAGGAAATTTCCTGCGCACACCCCGAAAGCATATTTGGCAGGGTTCAATTTTAGTTTAAACTTTTCATTCGCTTAAAGGCCGTTGCTAAATGGCCAAAATGTTTTTCCATGGTCACAAATTTCGCCACTATATCGTCCACATAGACTTCTACAGATTCACCGATCATGTCATGAAAGATCAAATTCATGGCCCGCTGATAAGTGGCACCATCGTTTTTCAGGCCGAACGGCATCACTACCCATTCATAACACCCCTAGAGCCTGGACACCTAAAGGCTGTTTTGTGTATATCGTTTTCGGCGATGTAAATCTGATTATAACCTGCATACCCATCCATAAAGAGAAGACTTGGTACCCCGCCGTGGAGTCTACTAGGGAATCTACTGTTGGCATTGGGTATTGATCTTTTGGTGTTGCTATGTTTAAATTTCTGAAGTCTATACAGATCCTTATTTTTCCATTCTTTTTCCTGACTGGAATGATATTTGACAACCATTCCACATATCTGGTCGTCCTAATGAACTTCGCCTCCAAAAGACGTTCAACTTCTTTCTTAATATCAGGCATGACATTGGACGCAAACCTCCGGGGATGCTGCTTATGAGGCCTATAGCTTGGCATGATTGACAACCTATGCTCCACCAACGTCCTATCTAAACCAGACATCTCATTGTAGTCCCATACAAAACAATCTTTGTACTCTCACAATAAACAAATTAGCTTTTCGCGTACCTGGGACTCCAGTTCCTTACTGACGTAAGTGATGCGTTTGTCATGCTCGCTCCCCAGATTTACCTCGTCCAATGTATCTTGTCGTCTTGAGATATTTGTCTTTCGTCGTCCATTCAGAGCGTATTTTTCTTCTTCCATTGATTCACCTCCTTCTATCAAGCAATCCACTCCACATAGTTCTCTTATTTTGTCTTCCATCTGATGCTCCAGTAATTTGCCTCTTAAAGCCGAAATCACGGCCTATGCTTCGGCCTCATTTTTTCGCTCTGCTACATAGGCCATTAAACTGGCCTTAGAGGCCGCAAGGGCGATTTTCTTCTTATCCTGCTTGTTCTTCATTTAAATTGTTGTGCTTTGGCTCTCCAAAAACCACTGTGGTTGGTCTCATCTATGCGAACAATCATTCAGCAGTCCCGCGGGGTACAGCTCGTCATTTTGAGCCACAATGGTCGGATTTTCCCCTTCATTTAGAACTCTGGTCGGCCCATAATTCCCTTGTACATGAAGTACCGGCCAATTTGTCTCTGCAGCGAAAGGCTTGTTGTCGGCATGCACTATCTCCACCTCGTCCCTCTGGTTCCAGAACTAGGCATTGATGAAGGGACGAAGGAAATGCATCGGCTGCCATGTTCCAGTCTCATCCTAAGAGCATATTGTATGTCGTCGGCCCATCTATGACAAAAAATACTACTATTTTCGTAATACTTCCCACTTGCAAGTCCAAAGGAATAACCATTTGGCCGTCGTCGCCCCTCCATTAAAACCGGTAAGAACCACTTCCGTAGGGAGGAGGTCTTCTTCTGACTTTGCCAATCGTCTATAGCATCCTATCTGGTATTGCATTAATGGCCACCCCGTTATCAATCAACACTTTGGTGATAGGTATCCCATTAGCCTTTGCTTTCACGTACAGCGGCCGCAGATGCTTTGTCATTTGTGGTGGTGGCTTTTGGAATATCACCTTCCCTGACAGACCTATCTCTATTGCTTGATCGCCCTCATTGTTAGCTTGAGGCAATTTCTCTTCTATGTTCCATCCAGATGGTAGCAACGTGGCTGGTGCACCTTGAGATACGTTATTGACGGCCAATCTCTATTTTTCGGCTCTGGTGATGGTCCGTTTTTCCTTAGGTGTCCCATAAAAAACGAGGAATGGATATCGTCCCAAATCTTCTCCCAAAATCCCGACTGTAGGATTGCCGGCCTCATACAATTCTTTGAGAAACCGATTTTGTGAAATTCCCATTTTCCTTACTTCGGTTTTGATGTCTATCTCTTCTTCTATGTCGGTCATTTCCTCATCCGAAGCCTCCCTATCTGTCATTGAGAGCGATGCAAATTCTATTTCGTTGCCCTCATAGACGTATTCGTTTGTTCCAGCTTCTCCGCTGTTATCCCCCTTGAATTTCACGGGCAACAAGTAATGGTTGGCCACAACCGGTGGCATACTACCAAACTGAATGACGATAAGAGGTTCTTCGTTCGTTTGGTCTATTTCGTCCCACTTTTGCATGTCAAACTTGGTGCTTTCATCACCGCTCCTCACTGCTTTTTTACTGTCTTCTGATTTCTCTATGATGCGAGGGCTACGCCCGTGGTGGCCTTTGCTTCGCCTTGTTAGCGCATCATCCGGCCATAGTTTCTTTGATGTCGCCTTAACTGCGTCCTCGCCATTTCGTCCACGGGGGAATAATTCATGCATGGACATTGTCCTGACAGTGGCCTTCGGAATGAATGCCATATATTGGGCCGATGAATTTTCGGCCTAAACGTTCTTACATTTTGGACGAAATTTGAATTTTTCCCATAGAATCTTGGGGCAAAAGTCTGTGGCTGCCATGCTGCTGACTCTTTTTTCACGGGCCTTTCACAAGTCTCTTCTAACTCCCTCATCCATTCTATCTTGTTGTTACATCGAATACAAACATTCGGTCGTTCTCCGTGCTCTGAAGGTGCCCTAATCCTCTCTAGAGCGCTTGGACGATGATGGTGCTGTCCTTCGTCTAGAACTAATTTGACCTTCGGCAGATTCATCTTGGCAAGGTCTGGGTTGATCATGTTCAATTCCACCGATTTTGGAAAAGGGTTGTTATCCACTGCCATATTTTTCTCGAACGTAATTCGTCCAGATTCTATGGCATCCTGTAAAACATTTCAAAAAACAAGACAATTATTAGTTGTATGAGACCATGCATTGTGCCACTTACAATATTTTTTACTACCGATTTGTTCGGCTGTTGGCAACGTATGTCGATCGCTCAAACTAATTTGTTTATCTTTATACAACTGGTCGAATATGGCATCCACTTTAGTGATATCAAAAGAGAAGTTCCTACTCTTTTTATCGTTCTTTTCCTTGGCTTGGGGCTCCGCCCACGTCTTACAAATGTAAGGCTTCCCCTTAACCAATTCGGCCAAACATAAGTCGGCCGATTCGACGTCTACTTCGCCCATCTCATAATCAATGTTTCTATAATACGTCCATTTACTCGAATTTTTTATTTGCTCATCTTCTCGTAATAACCGCTCATAACGCACCACACTAGTGGTGAGTTGGGGAAGGTCCCAAAATTCGCGATCCTGAAATTTCTTTTTTAGATCGAGATTGAGGCAACCTTGAGCTATTCTCACAAATTCCTTTTCGGGCAGAGGTACATAACATCGGCCTCGGGCTACCTTAAACCGCTGCAAAAATGTCTCGGCCCACTCTTCTGGCAATGTCTTAGGTTTTCCAAATCGGCCAAGGCTACTTCATATTATTCGGCCTTGTAAAATTGCGCATGGAACAATTGTTCCATTTGCTGCCAACTTTATACCGAATTGGCTGGCAAATTGACATACCAGGAGAAAGCTACTCCTGACAATGAGCCGTGAAATAACCTCAATTTGTGGAAATCATTGACTTCCCCACACTGAAGGGTAAATCGCCCTATGTGTTCCATGGTAGAAACCTCCCCAGACCCTGTAAATAGGGAAAAGTCTGGTATCTTGTAGTTTCGAGGCCACGGATAAGCCACATCGATCCAATCAGGATACAGCTTCCGATATCTTGGTCGAATTGGCCGTATGCCTAGACCGAATTGGTCTTGAAGGATCTCGGTCATTTGTTCCCTTAATATATCGTTTCCATGAAATGGCACGGCTATGGGCGGCGGCTGCGGTCCTCTCAAAAGTGGGACATAATCTTTATTCTGCCCCTGAGAAGCCTAGATGCCTTGAGGCAACACCACTTCATGTTGTGCCATGCTTGGCCCTTGGTGCATATTTGGCCATAATTGTGGGTCATTGCCCCCAGGACTTATTCCTCCCCTGAGAACTGTAGGGATGTTGGTCCCATGCGCAGGAACATTACTAGGACCAGCTTCCTGACTGTTCGGTGCAGGGAGGGGCGTGTTCCACGGCAGCGCCATCCCGCCGTTCACACATTTGTCCATTAATTCATTTAACGAGCTTAGATGTTTGGCCATGTTTTCGTAATGTGAGTTGCTAGTTGATACGAATTTGTCTATGACATGCGCATTTTGAAGCCTAACCTGTTCGACAACATCTTGCGTGAATTCACCGAACAACGCGCGTACCGCGTTAGGGCTGAGCTCCCTCATAGGTTCGTATCGACTAGCGTCTGCAAGGCCCTCGAAATGACCGACTGCGGCTGGAACGTGGGGCTGGTTGGTTTGCTCCAGTCCTCATTCCTCCGTGCTCGAGCCAGTTTGAGCGTTTCTTTTCGGAGGCATCTCCACTATTTACACCAACTCTCCCACTGTGGTCGCTAAAAACTGTTTGCGCGATATTTGTGCGCGAAGAAGAAAGAGAAACGTGTAAGGTTCAAACCTCCTGAGACAAAGTCCCAACAATGGGTGTTTGATTAAGTGAATAAGCCTCTAAGGGGCGCAAGCACACAAATTACAGTCCTAAAAGTTATATAAACTAACAGATAAAAAAAATGCTCGTTTGAGTCTTCATTTGATCGGGCTTTTTTCTCTCTGTCCGAGTGAGCTTTTATAGTGAAACTTGTAAACCACTTGGGGGGTCCCAGTATCTCCCTGCAGTTGCTGGGTCGTGCCTGTAACCGTTGAGCTGTGTGTCTCAACTACTCGGTTGTGGGTTGAGCTTTTATAGTGAAACTTGTAAACCGCTTGGACGGTCCCAGTATCTCCTTGCAGTTGCTGGATCGTGCCTGGAACTGTTGAGCTGCGTGTCTCAACTGCTCGGTTGTGGAGGGAAAATCGTCCAACTGCTGTGATTGAGGAAGCAACTGCATCATGCATTTTCATCCTAACCGCTACTTCGGTCGTCTCGACTCTTCATCGCTCTTCGCTCCATCGTCCTTCCTCCATTCGTTCCTCCCTTCGTCTTAGGGCGATTTCGTTCCAGGGTGACTAGAATTTCTTTTGTCAACAAAATGTGAGATTTCACTTGCCTGCCGTTGTTTCTTCCAGGCTGTTAGGTAAAGCATTATATTGCCTTGCTCATCCTTCATATTCAATAAATTTTCTTTCCTCACATCTCTAATCTAATTCACCAGAACTCTAACTGCTTCAAACTGGTTGTTCTTTACAGCCAAGTGTAAAACACTCTCTTTGAACAGTCATATTTTCGGCACATTCTCCAAAAGGAGAGAGCATTGCACTTATTATATCAACTCTCTTTTTGATAGCTTCATAATGAAGAGAAGTTTTTTTTCTATGGTCTCTGTAGATGATAAATTTTCTGGTCAACTTTTATAAGTTGCCTTACAACATCTATTTGTCGTGCATAGGACTAAAACATCTTCATTCAATTCCTTGGCAAGATATGGCTTCGGCCTTCTGATTTCCTTTGCAAAATTAATGTGCTCACATGAAGAAGATACCGTTGGAGTTGGTATTTGGCGTGCCAATTTCTCATGTATTTTCCTGTAAATACGTGTATGAATAATATTTTATTATGAATGAAATATATATTTTCGTCAATATATTTTCTTTTAAATGGTAAAGACGTACAAGACCTAGGAATGATTAAGTTATAATATAATTATAAAAACGTCGCAATTAAAATTGAGAAATATTATAACAATATCATTCTTGAACTATTCTTGGTCAAAGTTTACATTCTTGGTCTGTAAGTAGACCCGGGAGACCCGTACATATTGTATATCGGAATAATGGATTCCAGAGGTTTATCTCAGTGAGCCACGAGTCTGGGGAAACTCGTATAGACATATGGGTGTTCATAGCGGATGAACACTGAACGACTCACGAAAGATTCCTAATATATGGTACGTTTGAGTCAATATGAATCTTATCAAGTTGAGTAGCATAATGGTCATTTGATTTGAGATATCCCGTGGATATATGAGTTATCCTCCATACTTTGATGGCAGACATGTCTTCGACCTTTTTAGGTTAGACTTCCGCCAGTTCATTGGGTGTGGACTGATGCTCATGATATCCGGTGATTTAACCAGAGAGGATTCATCAATCCTGCGTACATGATTTAAGTGTCCATTTCATGAGATTGCGATTTATCAAATCCATGGCCATGGTATACTCGGAAATGAGTTCTGAGTGTTATTGAGAAACCACGAATCTATACGTTGATGAGATTATAACTTATGATATTTGACAATTATTGAAATGGGTTTTAGGGCGGAAATCCGGTAACGCAGCGGAACAATGGAAAATCAAAATTTTCCGATTTCAAAACTTTTTCTCGAATTAATTAAATAAACTTATTTATTTAATTACCCAATTATCAAATTCTGAAATATTACACAAGAAATCAAATTTTTGTGTAATTACCAATTTTCCCAAAATTTTGCATTTTGTTCATTTTAGTCCTAAATTATCCGAAACAATTTTGGATGATTCTAAATCATTACTAATATGAATCTAACATGTCTTACACATTTAAATTCAAATTGCAACAAAAATTCCCAAATTTCATGCCTTGGCCGAGAGCCTCCTTTGGTGGCATGATGTGCATTTTTCACTTTACATGTTCAAAACACATCAAGATGATATCCAATCAACATAAGATTTTATATGTATCATATAAACATCCAAATACACAACATAAATGAAAAGCCTCAAATTTGGAAGTGGTCTTAAACCCTAAATTTTTAATTTCATCAAATTGGACAAATTAGACCAAATTGGTTAAATCCAACACTTCAATCAAGTTTCTTCCATTTCAATCAAGCCTCACCACAATGAAACAACTATATAACTAATCTAGGTCATTTAAGAGTGAGTCAATAACTCTAGATTGGCAACAAGTTTCTCAAAACATCAAAAGAAAACTTACTAGCTCATTAGTAACATTCTATGATCTTTATACATGTATAACCCTATTATCAAACTTCCATCCACCAAAAACACAAAGAATAAAGAATAGAAAAACATAAGAAACTCATAACATGAAGCCTAGATCTCAAGGAACATTTTCCTCTCTAATAGCAAGTTGGAAAAACTTACTAAAATCCAAGCTTTTCCTTGTTTTCTTTTTCTTTCTTCAAGCTTCTTTTTTTTCTTTAATGGAGTATTTCTTGATAAGTGTTAAAGGTTAATGAAACCCTAAAATGAAACAAACAATATATACTCACAATTCTTGCACATGGCCGAAAATTGTAGTAAGTAATATCTAGATATTTTGTTTTTCATTTCATTTAATATTTGCTTTATTAACTTGTTACTTTAATCATTAAACCATTTAATGTAATAAAGCAAGTCAACAATTGCATCTTAGACATTAAAAATAAATATCATAACTTTAAAATATTTATACTTTAATTAATTTAATCATTTAACAATTAAATAAATAATTAATTAATTAAATACAAATATATTAAATATATGTATTATATTTACATTAAATATCAAATACATATATATTTATGATAAAAGTCAAATATCTCAATTTGACATTTAATTAATGTGTATTTGATAAAATCTATCATTAAATGCAAATACACAAAAAATAAGAAATGATTATCGGGTCCCTACATATGTACTTTGCGTTTAACCTTTAAACGACTTTATAAATAATCAATATTATTTATAAATGTTGCCCTAGTGCTCTACGAGTATATTTCATTAGTGAGACTCTCTAGATTCAGGCATATCCGTCACGAAATCCAATTTCGTGTCCATAATTTATCCACCTGTAAATTATGACGACCACAGATAAACTTGCTGAATCATGCAGGTCGAGGTCATGGAAAATGTATAATTCCTCCATCATAGGTATCCGGATATATCCCAGAGATATAGATGTAAACGTCAAATCTCTATAGGGATTATCCCGTCGACTTTTATATTAGCAATCTCATAAAGAACATTTAGAACTGACTTCTAAAATGTACCACGGGCCCATGGTTTTTATCTGATTGCTAATCATATATGGACTACCTATGCTCTGTACACAGAACTGACGGATCCTATCTTGATATACACATGACACCCTGAGGATCTATCTACACCCAATGAACAGGCGGAGGCCTGATCTTAATAGATCGGTGACGTGACTGCCATCTAAGTGTAGAAGATGTCTCATGTGCCCACAGTGGTATCTCAAGTCTAAGAATCACAAATGCTACTCAACCCGAGAAGATTCTTATTGACGTTGGTGTACCATCCATTAAGAATCTTCGGTGAGTCGTTCAGTGTTTATCCGCTATAAACACCTACACGTCTATACTAGTCTCCAAGACTTATGGTTCATTGAGAAACCATTGGAATCATATATTCTTGTATACGACATGTACCGGTCTCAACAGGTTTACTTTACTGACCAAGTAGTGTAAACCTTGACCAGGAACTGTCTGAGAATGACAACGTCATGACACAACTCAATGTCAGTTGCGACGTTTTTGCAACAACATCATGACTAGTCATTCTAAGGTCATTACGTCTTTACCATATTAAAGATACATTATATTATAGAAACTGCATATATTATTCATAATAATAACGTTTTACAGTAGTATTCATAAAGAAATACAACCGGAAATTGACGCTCTAAGCACCAACCCCAACAATTATAACTATGTCTATGGTATTTATCCAGATACCTATAATGGAAGGATTATATGTATGCGAAGATCTCAACTTGTATGGTTCAATGGGAATATCTGTGGTCGTTATAATTTACGAGTGGATGAATTATAGACACGAAATTGGATTCCGTGAGAGAGTTTCACATAATTGAAAAATACTCGTAGAGTACTAGGGCAACTTATGACGAATAATATTGATTATTCGGAAATCATTTAATGGTTAAACATAAATTACACATGCGGTTTATGGTAATTTCTAAATTAATGTGTATATGTATTAGATGCATAATTTTGATTAGATGCATATTAATTAATTATCAAATGAATTTAGATCACATGTAAACCATGGATGTATTTTATCATTTAGTGTAAATGTAGAAATACATTATATATTTAATTAAATGAATTAATTGATTAAAAGGTTAATTAATTAATTTATTAATTGAATATATTTTGAATATATAAGTATATGTCATTTATGACATATGTTATATATTTTAAATGGTGACATGTGACTTTGTTTAATATTAGTGGGATTAGATATTTTTTGTTTTTGAAAATAAAAAAATATTTTTCTCTCTTTTTGGCCAAAAATTCGGCCACCACATGTATATAAGTAGGGTTGTTCATTTTCTTCTTCATATAAACAAAAAGCCTAAATAGTAAACCCTTGGAAAGAGAAAAGATTGGTGGAATCAAAATCAAAGGTTTTTGCTTAAGGATTTTGGAAATTAAGGTAACTTTCTTAATCCTTTAAAAGGAAATTGTTTCCCTTACTTTATTAGAAAACATGAGATGTATCTTTGATTTTTTTTTTCTCTTAGATATGAGTTTTACTTGTTGGAAGTTTGTTGAGAAGAAAGTATGCATGTGTGATGAATCTTTAAGCTTAATAAGTGTTATTAAAGTTTATTTTTGTCAAAGAATTGCTAGTTGCCATTCTAGAATTTTTATGCCACTTTATAGAAACCTAGAATTGTTCTTGTGTATTTTTGATTGTGGTGAGACACTTGGAATGTTAGAAAGTTTAGATTAAAGTTAGATTGAAATTCAATTTTAGTGTTATTTGATTAATTTAATTAATTAAATTTTTAGGGTTTATGCCTAATACTAAAATTAGAGCTTTTCATTTTATGGATGTATTTGAATATATCAAAAGTATACTAATCATTTTGATAGTGTTTTGGAAACACTTAAATATGTAATTAGTACTTTTGGACTAAAATGAGAAAAATATAAAAGTTTGCACATATTGGTAATTTCGGCCAAAGGGGTATTTTAGACATTTCCAAAATTGGTTTTGTGATTCAATATTAAAATAAAAAGTTTATTTTAATAGTCTAAAGAAAAATTTTTGAAATTGAAAATTTTGATTTTTTACGCTCCGTTGCGATACCCGGTAAAATCGTAAATACGCTAACAAATATATGTAAGGGATTTCCTGCAGACACAAGTGTAGAGGTATGGACTATGGAGTATTAAATGATTTTCACCTAAAAGTTATTACAAGTTTTGAACATCTTCTGTTAGAGCTGCTGCAAAGGCCTTCTTCTATCCATTCTGGTGGAAAATCCCAAGTTTTTTTTCCTCTTAGAATGTAAGGCATACAAGAGTTGTCTTTAGGGGAAAATTAGAATATGAAAGGTGACATAAGTTCAAAGATTGATTTTAAGTCTTTCTAAGACAATTTTACTTGTGAATCAAGAAACTTTTAAGTTTTTGCATTTTCCCCTTCCTCAAATTGAAGTATACATATATGTATATGTAAGAATCAAGTTTTTGACACATGTCTAATTTGATATTAGGAATACTAGAAATCTATTGGAAAGTCTGCTTGTTTCAAGAACTAAGATTATCAATTATCACTTTTAAATTTCAAAACTAGATGTGGTTGAGGTGTTGGTAATCTACATAATGTTTATTTATGATTTTTCATATTTACACCGACGCATCGAGGGTCGAGCAAAACCTTGAGTTTGGTGGACCGCACTTTATCCAGTGTTTGTATATATTTGGCACAAAAGTTCAAACTTGAGTTCAGTGGACCGAAATCCCACAGACTAAAATTCATATTTGGTGTAAAGATACCTCCTCATTAGCAAACCTTCATGTCTATATATATATATATATATCCATGTGTTGTTTGTTACGAAACAATTCTTCTTTTTTTCTTTGCATCATCAGAATGAACAAATGAATATTTTTGTGGTCGGTTTGATTCACTCATAAAATCAAATCAACAAACTTCATTGTCTACTGAGAGAGATTTCCTACATATTGAAAAATCCAATATGCATTTAGTATCTTCATGTATTTGTAAAAAATACTTAACCAAAATATTAAATGTCTAACCACCATATTAATTGCATTTGTTGACTTGTGAGCCTAATTTTGGGTATAAATACAGAGCTTATTTGTAAGCTCATTTCATCCCAACAAAGAGTAAAAGCTCCAAGGTAAGAGAGCTTTGTAAAGAGTGTAATTTGTGAGGTTTTTTTTTAGAGTTTTAAATCTCTTGTATTTTTTTTGAAGTAATAGAAAGTAAGCTTTCCTTCATAAACACTCTTCAGTGGCCGGAGAATCAGAACAAGTGGTATCGAGAGCTTTGGTTATGCATTGGGGTCGTAAAAACGAAGAACGAAACTTGGTTCAGAAAATTCGAGTTTCTGGAAAGTTATCAAAAATCATTTTTTAGCATACCAACAGCTTATTCACGTAGAGACGAGCACAATGATATTTTCTGGGGATCAAATGGAGGCCAGATCAGCCCGCACGTGCTACACAGAGACTTCCCCACGCGTCGTCATGCGAACCACGCACTGCACGCGCTCTAGAGGTTGAAGATGACACACGTGCCAGCCACATCAGCGACATGTCAGCTGTTCCGGAACAGTCATCAGCCACGTTAGTGATACGTCAATAGTTTCAGAATAGTTAGCTAACACGTAAGTGACACATCATCAGATATGGTACAGTCAACTGCCACATCGGTATTTCTGATACAGTAATCAACCACATCAGTATTTCCGGTACAATCACCTGCCACATCAGCTTATCTGGTACATTCAATAGCCACATCAGCATTCTGATATAGTTAGCAGCCATGTTATCTTCCACGTGTCAGTAATGTCAACATACATGGTAACTTTCATTGAGCCCATGAAATCTGTGAAATTTATAATTTAGCCCCAAAAGATTTAGAAATTTACGAATTGGCTTCTGGATCGAATTTGGACCAACGAATAGTCAAATCCACCATTTTTACGATTCTGAACGCAATAATGACCTTCGATTTATAAAAACCAGCCTCGATTTTGTCATATATAATTTTAAAAATTTAAACTTAAAATAAAAATGGAAGATTCATCTTCTAGTGCGATGATCAAGCTGACAAAAATCAATTACTCTCTCTGGATGACTCAGATGATAGATTATTTGCACTGTAAAGATTTGTTTAATATAATCAAGGTGAAGGGAGTGAGCCCAGATTCTGTCAAAGATAATGATTGGAATAAACTCAACAACAGAACTTTTGGTCAGATTAGGCAGTGGATCGGCCACAATGTCTTCCACCACGTAGCAAATGATACAGATGCTTACGAAATATGGATAAAACTGGAAGGCATATACCATGCCAAGACAACTCAGAATAAAGCCTTAATAATGAGGTGTTTGGTGAACTTGAAGTTAAAGAGTGAAACTTCAGTAGCAGAGCACACCAATGAGTTCCAGAGCCTGGTGAACCAGTTTTCTGTAGTAGACATGCAACCGGGAGATGAAGTACAAGCCCTCCAACTACTCAGTTCTCTTCCTGATAGCTGGGAAACATTAGTGATTACTTTCAGCAATTCGGCTCCATGAGGCAAACTTACCATGCATATGGTAAAAGATGTCCTGTCAAATGAGGATGTCAGAAGAAAAGACGTGGGCATAGATCAAACACAAGCCCTCGTCACGGAGAATCGAGGAAGACAACGAGATAAAAATAGAGGTAGAATGACAGATAGAAGCAAAAGTAGAGGCAAATCCATAGACAGAAGAAAGCCTACCTATAAATGCTACTATTGTGCCATAAAAGGCCACTTAACGAAGAATTACTGAAAGCTACAACGAGAGCAGGGTCAAGGCAATTCCTAGCTGAAAAACAACGATGCAGAGATATTAGTAGTTGTCTCAGGAGATGTAGCCATCTGCTCTATCCAGGAAGAGACATGCCTTCACACCGTAACCCTAAATATTGAGTGGGTGGTAGATACTGCAGCATCCTACCACGTCACTACTCACAGAGATTTCTCCATGACATACAAAGTAGAAGACTTTGGTGTAGTGGAGATGGGAAATACTAGTTCCTCTCAGATAGTGGGAATTGGTGATATTCAAATAAGGATAAATATAGGGTGTACAATAACCCTGAAGGATGTGAGACATATTCTAGAACTTCGGCTCAATCTACTCTCGGGGATAGCTCTTGACAAACAGGGCTATGTTAGCCACTTTAGCGATTGCAAATGGAGAATGATAAAAGGTGCCATAGTCGTCGCTTGAGGACATATTTGCGGCAGTTTATATATGACTCATGTGAAGATATGTGCAGAGAGCTTCAATGTAGCTGAATGAGAGGCTTCTCAAAATCTATGGCACCAGAGACTCGGTCACATGAGCGAGAAATGGTTGTCTACCTTGACAAAGAAAGATCTAATCACTGTTGATAAGTACGATTTATACCCACTTATTCCTGCATTCTTAGATTACTATTTTGTTAGATTTTGTGCCATTTAATGCATTTTGTAGGTTATTTTATGTCTTATTTGTAGGAAGCATTAAAACATGGATCTTGGGGCAATTTGACTTATTTTGGGACCTTATGAACGCATCGGAAACACGCAGGAAGAGCGAAAAACACAGAAATCAACATCCAAAATTTAAGCCTGGCATCGCGAAGCCCACACAAATTTCTGCATAGTAAATAACCGAGAGTTGGGCGCATTTCCTGTGCCACGGCGCTGCGCAGAGCCCAGAAACACCAATTTTTAGGGTTTTACATGCACACAGACTCCAAGACTTTCTTATAAATACATAAGTTCGACCAAAACCCTAGAGGAGGGGGCTAATACACAACATAAGACACAAAAAACATATTTTTAGAGAGATCCATGGAGGATGATTGAATAACGACAAGAGGAGACGAAGACGGTGACGTCCGAAGAGGAATGAATTCAATTCGGGTTTTATCATCTAGTTTTCGTCTTTAAACTCTAATGATGTCCATTATATTCATGATCATATTGTCATTGTTTTTATCTTTAGTCATGAACTAACTCCATTATTCTAGAGGATGATGTAGCCAATGCTTGAAACTATGTATTGTTTGCTAATTTGAGTTTTATGAAGTTTTAATTCAGTTTATTTGTATTCTATTGTATTTAATGCTTCTTGTTTGTTGGCCACAAATTGAGATGATGCATGTTCATAATCTATAGCTCGTGAGAGAGGGATTTTGAATAGGATCTAAAGAATATAACTTAGGAGTTTTATAGAGTTCAGGAGATTCTATAGTTCCTTTGAAGTTGTTAACAAAGAATCACAGAACGTAATGAATTATTAATTACTGGATTTTTATAGGGATATCGAAGTCTGTAATTGATAATCTTTTCACTATTACTCGATAGAGGGAGTGGAATACTTTAGGATTCTTGACTTATAAACAATACAACTGAATAAGAATTGAATGGCATGACAAATACATAGGGGATTGCTAGGTGAAATCAGACTCTAGAATCTCTCTCGTATTGGTTTCTCCTACTTAAATATTTTCATATCTTATTTATTTAGTTTAATCTTAATTAGTTATTTTCTAAATAAATTTAGATTTACTAATTATAGTATTTAGTGTGAGTTGAACACAATCCATGTGGGTTCGAGACTCTTCACTCATCTTTACTAAAACTTAACACCGTACACTTGCGATACGATATAAAATATCGCAACAACTGTCTCCAAGAATACTGCTCTAGATCCTTGTAATTATTGTCTATTCGGTAAGAAACATGGAGTCTCTTTTAATTTTTTAATTTCTCTTCTACGAGAAGATCAGAGTTGCCCAGTCTGATACACTCTAATGTTTGTGGTCCCTTGGAGGTTAATTCACTAGGCGGTAACAAATACTTTCTAACTTTCATTGACGATGCTTCTCAGAAAGTGTGGGTGTATTTTCTGAAAATAAATGATCAGGTCCTGGATCATTTCAAACTGTTTCATGCTATAGTAGAGCGTGAAACATGGAAGAAACTGAAGTGCCTTCGCACAGATAATGGAGGCGAGTACACTTATAGAGAGTTTGATGCCTACTGCGGAAGACACAACATTCGACATAAAAAGACTGTTCCATGCCCCCATAATATAATGGTGTTGCTGAAAAAATGAATCACACTATTATGGAGAAAGTTAGAAGCATGATCAACATGGCTAAGCGTCCAAAGCCATTATGGGGAGAAGCTGTTCGTGCCACATGCTACCTGATCAACAAATCACCATCTGTACCGTTGAATTTTGAGATTTCGGAAAAGTGTGGTCTGATAAGAATCCATCATATTCTCACCTTAGAACATTCAGCTGTTTAGCATTTGCACATGTATCCAATGAGCTCAGGCAGAAGCTCGATGTAATGACTACTCCATGCATCTTCATAGGCTATGGAGACGAGGAATTCAGATACAGGTTATGGGATCAAATGAAAAGAAGGTCATCAGAAGCAGTGATGTAGTGTTTCTTGAAGACCAGACAATAGAAGATATTGAAAAGCCAAATATGTCTTCTAATTCCAATGCCGAAAAACCTGATTCAAATCTATACACAACCCCAACACCAATACGGGTGGCCACAAATAATGATGGGTTGCATGATGAAATGTCAGAAGCAGAACCAGAGGAGGAAGAATAGGGTTTTGAGCAGGGGAGCCTCAACCCGCTCTATTAGAGGCTACAAGATCATCCACATATTTGGATGATGACAGACCTTCAAAAACCAGAAGATCTGAGCGATGCCAGATTTCATAAACCAAATTCTCAAGATTTAGCTATATTCTGTTTACTGACGAGAGGGAGTCAGAAAATTTCAAGGAAAATGTATCTCATAAAGACGAAGGAAAATGGTTGCATGTAATGCAGGATGAAATGAAATCTCTGCAGAAGAATCATACTTATGAGATAGTCAAGCTTCCGCAAGACATGAAGGCATTGAAGAACAAATGGGTGTTCAAGCTAAAGAAAGATGACAATGGAAATATGGTAAAACACAAAGCCCAACTAGTAGTAAAAAGATTCATACATAAAAATGGAATCGACTTTGATGAAATTTTTTCACCAGTTGTAAAAATGGCTTCAATCCGAGTTATCCTACGATTGGGAGCTAGTTTGAACCTATAGCTTGAACAGATTGATGTTAAGACAACATTTCTTCATGGTGAAGTACATGGAGCAGCAAGAAGGTTTCAAGATTTCAGAAAAAAGAGAACATTGTTTGCAAACTGAAGAAGAGCTTGTACGACCTCATGCAAGCATTAAGACAATGGTACAAGAAGTTTGACTCATTCATGGTGAGTCAAAGCTATAAAGAACTGACATTCAAAGGTTTTTGGATGAAAATTTCATTGCTCTTCTATTATATGTAGACGACAAGATGCAGCGAAGATCAGCCAGCTGAAGAATGAACTTTCTAAGTCTTTCCACATGAAAGACTTAGAACCAGCTCAACAGATTTTAGGAATGCAAATAGTTCGAGACAGACAAAATAAAAGGTTTTGGCTTTCACAAGAAAATTATATTGAAAGAGTGATCAGAGAGTATCGATATACATAATTCCAAACCTGTCAACATTCGGCTAGCAGACCACTTCAAACTGAGCAAGAGTTTGTGCCCCTCATCCAAGAAAAATATAAATGAGATATCATCAATACCATATTCCTCAGCAGTTGGAAGCCTAATGTATGTTATGGTATGTATCAGGGCAGATATTGCTCAAGCAATGGATGTAGTGAGCCGTTTTCTCTCAAACCCAGGAAAAGAACACTGAGAGACAGTCAAATAAATTCTCAGGTACCTCAAGGGTACATCGAAGTTATATTTGTGCTACGGAGGAGCTGATCCAATCTTGGAAGGCTATACAGATTCAGATATGACAGAAGATCTTGATGGTAGAAAATCTACATAAGATTTTCTCTACACGTTTGCAGGGGGAGCTGTGTCATGTCAGTCAAGATTACAGAGGTGTATTGCATTATCCACAATAAAAGCTGAGTACATTACAGCGGCGGAAGCATGAAAGGAAATGTTATGGCTAAAACGTTTTCTCCAAGATTTAGGGATCAAGCATACAGAATACAAGATACATTGTGATAGTCAGAGTGCTATGGACTTGAACAAAAACTCAATGTATTATTCCTGTACGAAACACATCGATATTCGCTATCATTGGATATGCGAGGTGATGAATCAACAACTGCTGAGACTAGTGAAGATTCATACATATGAGAATCCAGCCGACATGTTAACAAAGATAATTACTCGAGACAAGCTAGAGCTGTGCAGAGACATAGCCGAGATAGCTATCAGATGACAATCATATCAAATGCAGTTGGAAAGGGAGAATTGAAAAATCTTGCATGCATTTAATATCTTCATGCATTTGTTAAAAATACTTAACCAAAATATTAAATATCTAACCACCACATTAATTGCAATTGTTGACTTGTGAGCCTAATTTTTGGCTATAAATACAGAGCTTATTTGTAAGCTCATTTCATCCCAACAAAGAGTAAAAGCTCCAAGATAAGAGAGCTTTGAAAAAAGTGTAATTTGTGAGGTTTTTTGTAGAATTTGAAATCTCTTGTAAATTTTGTTCTTAAAGGAATATAAAGTAATTTTTCCTTCATATAATTTGTTTCAGTTTGTCAGCCAAATTTCTTTCTGAACTTGTCAAAATATCAGAATACTCAGTGGTCCATATGTGATGAAATATTCTCACAATTGTAACTTCACTCAACAAATAAGTGAATATTATACATGAAAAAATGCAAGAACTAATTTTTCTTTGCAGGGTTGCTGCTTGCATTTTGATTTTGCCAAGAAGCTTGCCATTGCTTGTCATACAAAGTTGCTTCATCAGCAAGGTTTTTCAGGTTTGTGACATCTTCCTTTTTCCTGAAGAGTATGATTCCTGCAACTGTAACAAATACTCCAGCCTTGCAAATAAAATTCCCAGTTTGGCCAACCACATCTAGCCCTGTCAATGCATCTACAATGTATGCCATGAAGAATCCCACCATCGCAGCTCGACCTACAAAGATATATGTTAATATGAGCAGTTACTGTAACATGGATCGGAACAGGTTTGACTCTACGCCTATGACTTTTTTAATGGTGACGGTGAGAAAAAGAGAACAAATGGACAATGATATTATCTATGTCAAATAAGGTCTAAGTTAACATGAACATAAAATGTAAAGAGAGATTAATATTTTACCAAGTAACGAGTTTAATGAGATAATGATTACGGATAGAGCACAATAGCATCAGGAGATCCCTGTATCCGAACCCACTTGATAGAAAAAGGCTTTTGTTTGTTTGATTAATTTATGGAGCCTATGTTAAATAAACTATTCATTTATCTAATACTGACCATTGAGCAGCTCGGCCTGAGGGAGATAAGAATGCAAGAGCCATGCCCACCAAGGTATAATGGAGCTCCTAAACACCACAGGTTCTTCATTTGTAGCTGATTCTGGATACATTTCAAGAAATTTTCTCCTTCTTGCTTCTATATATAATACCAACACAAGTAAATAAATTTTGTATTTTTAACCAAACCAAATTATATCCATTCTTTAATAGCATATTGTATAGCGTTTAGATTAATATAATTGAAAGAATTCACCTGCAACAATCACAGCATCCCAATCCATCTTGCCATCTTTAACAAACATGTTCAAGTCCCATGTCCCATTCTTCCAGCGGCTATCGATGAATTTCGGATAAGAAGATGTTGTGTCCAGATCAAGCTTCAGTTCATTTTCAGCATCATTTGGTTTACTTGTATGTGAAGAAGCCTTTTCTTGCTGTTGTTCAACATTTAGAGTGACAACATTTGACAGTTGTTTTGTCCCCATTGAGCGGGTGGTTTGGGTTTGAGACAGTTGTTTTCTAGTGACATGGTTTGAGCTGCAGGCTCTTTGCAATGAAGCAGAAATGGCAATGGAAGCCATTGTAGTTTCAATGAGAATTCCTTTTTTTTGTGGCCTTCTTTTTTTGTTCTTGTTAATTATGATGGAGAATGAATAGCATAGGCATAGGGAGAGCCCATACTTTATAAATAAGATTATCTTGTTTTGTCAGAAAAGTTATGGGAAGCTTATTTTAACCATACAGTTTTCTTGAATTCTTTGATTTAAATTTTTTTTTTTTTTGGTAAGAGTTGTCAAAATCAATCATGTTTTTTTTGTCCAATCTCATCTTGCATGAAAGCAAAAGAGCGTATATAAGACTCTCGCTATAAACAGGACATGAAAACAAAAGGTGTATATAAGACTCCCGCTATAAATAAGGTCTAGAAAAAGTCTTCAAATATATAACCTTACACGGTTACACATGTTTTTCACAAAAAAAAAAAAAAGTTGTTTCCAAGTGTTTTCACCTATGAAAGTGCCATTTTTTTTTCTCAAACAGATGAACATGTTGGTGATGCAAAAATGTTTCATATCAGATAATAAGATGTTTTGAGCAAAATTTATCATACCAAATGAAGAACACAAATTTCAGAGTAAGGCAAACACATTAAGGTGCAAATACTTATTCTTAGCAGTGGCACCACAGTATATAAAGACTCATCAGTATCTTGAATGGTGTGTTTTCAATTTCCAATTTAATCCAACCAGAAAAGAAATGAAGTCAATGGCCGGAATAACAATACCTCTATATCAAACATATTGTTTGTAAAAGCTCAAGAGTTTATATAAAATATCATCCTCCCAGTGAATACACTTGAACCTGTATGAAGAGTTCAAAATTGCAGAAAATGAAAAAAACATAAAACTTTGGTGGGAGGTAAGGTAATAATGGCTTGGTTTGGCTCAACCCCACATAAGTGTTTGACACTTGCCCTTGATGTTATGAAAAGCTTTAATCCGAAGCTCATTATTCAACTTGCCTTCCTCCCACATAAAACCTTGAATATTCTGCATGAAGTGATAAAATTGTAACTTATTAGCCTTCTCCATAATAAAGGTAATGAATCATTAGCGTCTTTCTTTGGCAAAGGACTAGTTCAAATAGATGCTTGGCAATCAGAGATGAGTATTTCATTAGCATTTTAAAAAAAAAAAAAAACATAATGAGAGAAAATTTTTCATTATAGTCAAAAAAACACAAAGGACTGGCCCAAGATCCCATATTTCCAAAGCCCTAGAAAGTTCATCAATGAGAGAGAATTTTCAAACAACATAACTAATGAATCCTGAACAAAGAACTGACAGGTGACATGTATGTTAACTCTACCTGGATTACAAATGTCAAGTCCCTAATTGCCTTCCCGTGTTCAGCAAGTAAAGCTTCCGTAGCATAAACGACACCACGCCCAGTTGCCACCTCTCTACCTAGTGATCCACCCAGATCCTAAACTCAAATAGAAACATTGAGAAGAAGCAAGAAAGAGGTTTCATTCTAGTCAAATTGTAGATATTTTTCATTATAGTCAAATTATAGATATTTTCTCAAATCTAACAACAGCAAAGAGTCAGAAGTGTGTGCTTCTTAAGGGCTTTCCAGTGACCACAGCTGGAGAGTGACCATGAAATTTAGAGTATTCATCCAAAATCCATGCCATAGTCTATACATGTATATAAGAAAAGACTAGTACTTTGATCTCTCTAAAAGACTCCTCTCAAGCTTAGATCCATTTATCAACCCTATTCGTGAGGTTCAGGCCATGGTAAAATGTGCTTTAGTCGATTATTGCCAATTCCTTCAAATCTTCAGGGTAGAAAAGGTGAATATGAACAAAATAAACATTAAATCAGCTTTATGATTTTGCTGTCTTTATATTTTATATATTTTTTTTTTTAAAAAAAAAAAAAAAAAAAAAAAATCTAATGAACTATAAAATGTCAAAATTAAAAAGAGCAAAAGCCTGAATATTACACACACACACCAAAAAAAAATTAAATAAATTGGACACAAATATCATCTAACAAAGGTAAAAAGGAATATACATCAGTAGTAATAGTTGTAATTATAAACCACATCTAAGAGGCATTAGCTCACATCATGTATTTTATGTACTCAGGCCGTTGCCGTTGCCATTGCCAATACTGCAGGCATTTCAAGTAACCTATAAAAGCTTCATCTTCAAAGTAGCGATTCTGAGCCAAATCTGCAGTATAAAATTCAGAAAACAAAACAAAAAAAAAATGTTAAAGCTATTAGACATGTATAAGCACATGCATATGCAAGCAGAGTACGGTTAATGGACACAAAAAGTATTAAAGAGTCATGATCCAAAAGGGTCTTCGTCTTCAATTACTGAAATCAAAAAGTTAATGCACATATTTAACAGTCAAACCCTTCATCTGCTACGATCAAGTACCCATATCCCAACATGTATTTTAATGAAACAGACGCAATCTAGCACGACCTGCTCTGTAACTCTGCAACCGATTCTTGACTGCCGCGAATATAACTTATTTTTTCCTTGTGGCATATAAGGGTTGCATACTTAGAAAAGTCAAATTTACTTCCAAATATTTGAAAAATCAACATTCACAGATATTTGGTAAAAAATTTAACTCGAGCCATCAATCCAAAAATAAGACAATCAAATAATAACATTATAATAATAATATTTGGAAAAAATTAAACTTAAAGGTGAGTTAACCTCATGAATGTTCTTGCTATGTTTGCATCACAAGAACTTTAAATATGTATTGAACAAGAAAAATATCAATCGATCCGCATAGAATTCATTGGCACGTAAACTCAACTACAGTAAGATACTTAGAATGACCAATCTGATCTGAGATCAAGAATTCATAAAAACATGAAAAATATAGTGTCACTACAACATCTGCATTTCTGCCTTTCTTTGATCTATTTCAAAGCAAGCAATGCAGGACTTCAAGTAAATGTAAGTCCATAACTGCTGCAGGCAAGGCCGTCCGGGAAGAAGCAAGTTGGCCTCTGCACGCCAACAATGATACAAATGCTTTTCTCCCTCCCAAATTACAAGTGCAATGATACGAGCGTCACAATAAACCCCCAAGGAATCTTCTAATAATTTAGACTTGGACTAACATGAGATATCTGTTACTAGTATGGCCTGTACCTCATAGGCTGTCTAAACCTTGGAATCCTTCTGCAGATGAGGAGAATCAAATTAAACCATAACAAACTTAAATATTGGGAAAAATAATTATGCTTCAATTCATAGTGTCTGGAAAGAGAAGTAGAAGTAAGGCTCCGAATTTCCAAGAAATCAATGCAAAAATAACAGTATAATATCCTCTTGCACATACAGAGAGATTGGTCGATTTGTCTATTAATAAATGTGTTGCTTTAATGCCTCCAAGGGGCATGGCCTGGTAGGGAGGTAAGGGAATAAAAATCAAATTTGGCTTTAAAAAAAAAATGTGTTGCTTCAATTAAACAATCAAACAACCCATGACAACACATACTATGTGCCATAAAATACACACCACTGACATGAAAATTTTATTTTCATTCACAAATGGCTCTGCTTAATTATATTAGTATTACTCGCTCTTATATTTTACTAATAAATAATTTCACTGCAATATTTAGGAATTATAGTAGTAGAAAAAAATAATTAAACAGTGACACATTTATACTTCCAAAGCAAAAGCCAAAAAAAAAAAAAACCAATATAGACTAGCAGACACATCACGAAAAAGAGTTATGTTAACGTGTGTCCTAAGAACACATGATAAGAAGTTCAAATTAATAATATATGTTTGGTTACTAAATTGATTTGAATTTCTTGTATTATAGAATAGTCAATCATTGCTTGCCATTAAAATCTCTTTACATGTGCCTTCAAGGTAGGTACACGCTTAATGTAACCCACACAAAAATAAAAATAAAAAACATTTTTACTTCTTTCACCAAACAGTACCAAAATTTTTCAAGTCCTTACCCATATGAGGGAAAAGGAGCACCAGGAATAAAAGGCCTTCGGCCTCGGAAACCAAACGGGTTGGGTCGCCTTCCTCGAAACTGTTTCATACCAGGAATGTTGGTTCGCTTAGCAGAGACCTGGAAATAAACCAGACCTACCATTATAATCATATTTAGTTTCTTTCATACTGCAATCATCAATAAAAACCAAGTCTACAGACCTTTAATTGTCGATCATGCAGCTCTGTTTCATTTAACAAAAGAGCATTCTGAACAGCATCAATTTCAACAAACTCAACATAAGCAAATCCCTTTGGTTGACCAAACTTATCTGTCAAAATTGTCACTCTGTTCACAGTTCCACAAGATTGAAAATGCTGCTGCACTTCCTCCGGAGTACATGCATAATCTACCTGTATTGTACAAATAGAAAAATAAAAAAGGCAGTCACTCTCTGTCTACAGTGTTTGATGTTGCACACATTGAAAAATAAAAAGAGGTATAAACTCTAATGCGAATATCTTGAATTGACTAGTTATACGGCAATGGTTACCTGAATTATACTATTAAAACATTTGTAATATATATGTATGTGAAATAAAAGTCACGTGTTATGTGAAATAAAAGTCATAGGTGTTAAGCTTCTACTTCCTATTTTATCATTAATTCATTAGAATTTATTCGTAATCTATTGTAAAAAAATAAGACGATTTTATATTTCTGAATACTTAGAATTACAAGAGATATGTCATTATATAGGCATTACATTAAGTTATATATATAAACTAAATATATTAATAATCATTAGGATTTCATAATCATATCTCAATGATTTTGTAATAATATCGTAGAGATATGTAGAATCATAATTATATCTTTGGATGATTATGATTCTAACAATATCTTAGGGATTCTAACAATATCTTAGGGATTCTAACATCTATAATTCACAATTCAAATTACTAATTGCTTCTCAATACTACTAAACTTGACAAACTTACCATGCAATTATGCAAACCCCTAAAATTAAAAGTCAATCCTCTTACTCATTACGCTGTACATTGCCCAAAAATAAAAAGGAAAACAACAGAAATGAGTAAGTCAGAAAATCTCACATTGCCAACATAGATTGATCGGGAGTCAACCTCCTCCTTTTCAGCTTGAGTTGCAGTACTCGAGGAATCTTCAAACATGCCCAAGAGAAAAAAATATCAACATATAAACCATCTAAAGCAACAGAAATTGAGAATTAGAACATCAAAACATTTAAGTTAACAAAATACTACAACCAAACGACAAGAAGGTAAGTCAACTATCTGAAATTGAGTTGCGTGACATATGTTTTTATAAATAAAATTTTAAAAGCATCATAACGCTTTAAAGATCAGTCACTTACTGCAAACAACAATTACTATGTAAGTCAATGAAAACAAATCCCAAAAACAAAATAGTACAAAACAGATTTCATCTTGGAGGCAACAACATAATTGATCAAGATAGCTGATCATAACAGCAATTCGAAAAATTCGCGACCTATTCTTATATTTCTAATAAAAAAACGAATAAATTACAAACAAAAAAAGACGGACTTAAAAGCAAGTATCACACTTTTTCTCATCAGGGTTCCAAAATCATCACAAAACAATACTAAAACAAGTACAAATAAAACAAACCCAGATCTAAAAATCAAAATTTGTATTCAATTAAACAATGGGATTACAGAAAAAGAAAGAGACCTTGGACAGCCCCCATCTCCTTCTCGACTTTAGTCTGCATTTCACGGAGAGCGCCTGCTTCTTCTTCAATCTCCTTCAACCTCTTCTTCATATCCTCCAAGTCCTTTATTTTTTGCCAAATTCAAAAACTAAAACCAATCAGAATCTATCAAAACACAGACACTTAAAAAGAGACAAAAACGAAAAATGGCAAAACCTTGGAGTTAGCGTTCGTATCATCTTCGGTTTCATTGTCGCCGTCGTGTTCGTGTTCGTCGATGTCGGCGTCCATCTCGTCAGGAACTTCACCGCCGTAAACGTCGTGCTCTTGCTCATCGTGTTGCTCCATTTATTATTACCAAATATTTATCTTCTCTGGCTTTGGGGTTCTGAAGGTTTTTAAGTTATACTTGGGTGCGGCTTCGGGATTTAGCGATCCATTCTGGATTTGTGGACAAATTATAACAATCGTACAGGGCATTATGATATTTACCTAGAAGGTTTTCGCAATTGTTAATAATATTAGGATTGCTATTGATATTTACCTATGACGCAATTAAGTGAAAAAATGTGGGAATCAGTTTAGGTCAATTTTCAAAGAATGTGCTCTGAATAAAATTGCAAAACATAAAAACAGAAAAATTTATACATGGACAAAAGAAATTTAAATTTAAATTTATATAGCTAGACTTCTCTTTGCAATTGTGTAAAGGAGAGCTGAAACAAGTAATTATAGATTCTAATAAAAATCTAAGCATATTTTTTTTTTAATTAGTAAATTGCATTAAAAGGGTCTAAAAGATGAATAACACAATATCAGGTATAAATACAATGTCATGTTGCTTTGAATATAATACTTAACAAGTCTTAAAATTCAAATTTAGTTAGGTCAGCTTCTAATAATATAAACAAAAAAAAAATTAATAATACTATGTCCATCACAATTTTTTAATAATCAAAAGAAAATAGAATTCACACTTAAAGTTTATTATGGAAATGGAAGAAATAATCTACCGACCTATAGGCTATATAGTCATTGGAGCCGGACTAGGAATTGAGTATTTAAGCCTTTCAGCTGGACTGGACTCTAGTCCCCAGCACCTGTATTCTCTCTAGTACACACTTCTGTAGTTCATCATTTTTATTTAGTTACCAAATATCAATTATTAAAAAATCTGATATACGCAATTTTATTTTTATTATTTGTCGCGTTTGAACCTGGGATCAAATGGATAATAAATGAAGACTTAGTGTTAGGCACAACCTTCACCAAATACCAATTATTAAAACAATAAAAAAATACACACACCACTCTAGGACTCTTCTTCCATGCTCTGCCCAAGTATATCCCATTTCCGAATCCTTATATTGTTCAATGCACAATTGCGAATCCGTTATCTTCTGATGCACTTTTCCTCGCTTGTTGCTCCTGGAAATCAATGATTTTGCAGTTTATTCACGTAAAATATGTAAACTTTATTTTTTTATTTTTATCTTTTTATTTGAGGCTTGAGGGTGGCCAAGCTCATCTTAAAAGTGTGGGAAGTTTTGCCATTACTTATAAGAATGGTCTGCTTATCTCTTTCTTCTCTGAGTTCGTGTTCTGAAAGAAGAAAAAGAAGGAACCGAGAAAAATATGTCAGCAATAATTGATTTTATTGCAGGACAGCCCATGATATTTTGTCATTGACATGGTTTTGCCTATTTAAACGGAAGAAGATCAACTTGAGGAAGGACAATTAATTGAGGTTCAAACGAGAGAAACCTTGGAGAGTGACAAAAGGATTGTGGTACTTTTATGTTCTTGCAATGTCAAATCTTTTCCAAAACATAAAAATCAAACCATATGAGGTCTTGAGCTCAACTGCGGCTACTCTTAATTCCTAAGAATGGATCCATCCTGAAGTAGCTTTATTAGGAAACAAAGGGATTACTATGTCGTAGAAAAAATGGAGTCCCCCTCCAGTTTCATGGTTTAAGTTCAATGTAGTTGCTTAAATAAACAAAGATCAAAATCAAGCCTTAACGTGATTATTAGAAACAGCAAGAAGGATGTTCTAGCAGCTGCAACACAGAATTGTAGTTTTAGTTTAGAGTACATACAATCGTACATATTGAATCCTCCCCTATAACCACGATGTAGGAATTTTATGTGTTGAATCTTTTTTTAAAAATATGCTATGGAGTTTAATTATTTCCCTTTGATAATTGAATACGATGCTCTGTGGTTAATTTGGTCTTATGTAAGATCACAAATGCCAAAGGGTTATTTTTTTAGAATGAATCAAATCAGGATCCAGTTTAAGCCTAAAAGGTGTAATGTGATTGCAAACTGGTCCCAAATGGGCGTGACTTTGGTGGTGTAGGATTCAAGATATCATATTGAGGTCTTAGGTTCGAATCTAGGGAGTGCGTTTCTTGTAAGAGTCTGGGACAACTGGAGGTTTTACCTGCTCTGTTTAAGACCGAAAGAAATAATTTGACGGTGAAGTTTCCAACAATAAAAAAAAAAAAAAAAGTGATTGCAACCGACTTGCAAGATCTGCCTCTTCAGAGCATATGGGTGGTGTTTGGACGGGAGTTTTCCGTCCATCAATTGCTTGTCATTTTTAGCCTTTGAATGAATTTCATTTTCAAGAAAAGAATGTCAAATCTTTTCAAATGGTTACTTATAAGATAAATAAGGGGAAGATGTTTGTAAGAAAAGTTTAAGTTTGTCAAGTTCCATCCTCTAAAATTTTAATTAACTCCGGGATGAGTTTTTTTTTTTCCAAATGGGGAAGACCGATGTAATGTGTTTTGAAATCTGTGCGATGCACGGGTTTATTTTGATAACATATATTTATATGTTTTTATACTATAATTTTAATAAATAATTTTAAGATTTAATTGAATGATTATAATGATTTTTAGATCCTCTAATGTTTTCAGTACAGCATACACAAATAACACCACTAAATTAACATTACAAATCACAAATTCATCATTTGCTCTCGCTGCCACATCTTGCAAAATTTACCCAACTCACGAGCTTCAACTTATGCACAAAATTCAACTAATCTATACAAAATCATCAAAAAATCATGGAAAATTTAAAAGAGCCTCAATAAAGTTATCACTTCATATCTTGATAATCTCAATAGTTCATAAAAGTAATAAAATATTTATTAGTTATTATTAGAATCTCAGTATTTCATAAAAATAATAAAATTTTTATTAGTTATTGTATAGGAAATAAATTTTCTCCACAGATTACGGAGATGACCTTATTTCTCCTAAGATTAAGGAGATGACTCATTTTCCTTCGGGGTTTATATATAATATGGATTGATTGAAAATTCATTAATAAATAATGTTGCTTTGGGTGAATTATAATTGGTAATTTCTTATCTTAGTTACTGATATATTCTGATAATTCATCAAGCATGTTGTTGTATATGTTGATCATGCCATTACTTTGGTTTCCAAAAGGATATTAATTATATTGGGTTCAAATATGTTATTTTGACCATTGAACATCCAACTTAAACCATTAATTATGCAAACTTAAACCATTAAATATGCAAACATGAAATTTCATGTTTAATGGTAGAGTTTGCATTTTTTTATAATTTAAGTTGCATGTTTAATTGTCAAAATAACATGTTTGATCCTTAGATATTTGATGATCGTGATTTTCACATGTTACGCAAGCGCATGTATCACTCAAGTAGTAAAAAAAATATCGATCCACGAGGACTTATAACATACGTTACTAATTATTGAAACTAACTACCTACGAGTATCTAATTGAAATCGGAATATGATTGTTGATTGGAGTTTGATTATAAAACAACAACAATAAATAAAACTATGATAGATTCCAAAATTAATAAATGAAGAGAAAACATTCAGAGTTGTTAATCCACCAAGAATTATTCTAAAGATGAATTAGTTTTCCTATACTCGTGTAATATATTGGCTCATTAACCTGGAACACTAAGATATCCACACGCATCTCTTCGATGGTCATGTACAAACATTCAGAATACACTAATCAACTATATTTATGTCAATTAATTAATCTCAAAATCATTAAGAACAAGTTTTCAACTATGGCTACTCTCGCCCGACATGTATATTTCTATCATGTAAGAAAATCCCTAGGATGAGATCATGTGCTATTGAATCTAAGGCTAAACCTAAAATCTCTTTGCCAAGTTCATCTAAGTTTACCACATCAATCATATTGTGATCAAGCAACAAGAAGCATTAAGATCAAGATTCAATAAATAAGCCAAAATATCACATAAGATATAAAAAAACTCAATTTATAACTCATAAATTATGAGGTTCATCACAACCTATATTGTAGATTTAGGTATTACACATACTCATAAACTCCAAATAAATATTTAACAATAAATAAAATATTAAAGAGTTGAAAAGAAGAAGAAACTATGTCGAGATCATCGATTCTTCGCTATTTGCTGTTGAGTTTCTGAGTTGTGATCATTTGATGTGCTTTGCTTTCTCTCTAAGATCACCTTGGAAGCTCTGAAATTAGGGTATGAGACTCTTCTCTAACTGATGTCTTAGGTTTGAAATGAACTACTCTTATATAAAGGTTGTGGTTCCTTCTTGAGTATACTTCTTTGAACAACCTGGAAAAAGTGGAAGCGTCGCGATGCGCATATCCTAGTGTCACGATGAGCGTGCATGTTGTTGAGAGTCACGACGCTCAGAAGTCAACGTCGCAACGTGCTAGGTCTAGAGTCGCGACGCGCATGTGTTACCAATCTAGCACCTTCTGTCTCAATTTTGTTCTTCGGCATGTCTCGAAGCGTGTTACGGAATCACGACGCGAGTCTTAATTCTAATTTTGCCCAAGTTTGTTCCATATTTTTCCGTTTTCATCCCAAGTTGATTTTATTGAGTCTTGATATTATTTTTATCTATAAAATAATATTAGGGTTGGTGCTCGGAGCGCCAACCTAGATCATATTTATGTCTAATTCATGAATACGAGCAATATTTTTTCATAATATTACTTATTTAATGGTAGCACCTCTTGTTTTATATACATATTCGCTCTAATTTCAATTAGAATGAAACTAAATCCAGTTTAGTATATGTATATATATTAGACAAAGACCTCAGGATTTACAACGTAGTGCGCAGTTACAACGTAATTTGTAATTGACATTGGGAAGTGTCATATAAGTTGTATATTCTCAAATAAAATTCGTGGTCAAGATTTATTAACACGGGTTAGTTAGTAAAATCCGCTGAGACCAGTTGTAGGCATTGCATTTTTGCATATCAGCCCGATGATGAGTCTCGTATGGAAACACTACCTCTTTAGTTGTGAAAGCCGCGGGAAAAGAACGTGGAAGGGTAAAGTTGGGAATTAGTATTTTGTCAGATTTAACTCGCTGTTTCGCTTCGGGTTCGCTTGTTGGACCTCTGTTTTAAAACACACCAAACCCATTAAAACACATCTCACAAATTAAATAATTAAAATATTTAAAACACATCTCACAAATAAATAATTAAAATATTTAAAACACATCTCACAAATTAAAACCAATTAAAGTGTGGAGACACTACCTCTTTAGTTATGAGTCTCGTATGGAGACACTACCTCTTTAGTTGTGAAAGCCCGGGGGGAAACGAACGTTGGAAGGGTAAAGTTGGGAATTAGTATTTTGTCAGATTAACTCGCTTGTTTCGCTTCGGGTTCGCTTGTTGGACCTCTGTTTTAAAACACACCAAACCCATTAAAACACATCTCACAAATTAAATAATAAAAATATTTAAAACACATCTCACAAATAAATAATTAAAACCAATTAAAATTAAACTTAAATTAAATTAAATTACATTCACCAATTAAATTGAACTTGAAATTAAATAAATTAAATTCCTAATTTAAATAAAACACATTCCTAAATTAAATTAAATCACCTTCCTAAATTAAATAAATCATATCCTTAAATAAAAAGAACAAATCAAATCAATTCCCATAATTAAAAGATTTCCTTATCATATACTAAATTAAAAGATATCCCCAATTAATACACAAATCATATTCCTTCTCCAACAAGGTAAACCTCCTCCATTGCCTATAAAAATAACCCTTCTCCACACAAACCAAACCCTGGCTGGCTGGCACATTCACGCAAATCACAAGGAATTTCACAGCTGATTCACGCCCAAAAACCTCCCAAAAATTCACTCCATATTGCCTTTTGCCCCTCCACACGTCCAGTAGCCTTCACGTGAGCAGCAGAACAAGACCCTCAACACGTTGCCTCTTCACGCGTCTTCACCCACTTAGTTTAACAACACGTCCCCACTACTCAAGCCATAGCCCTCACGCTTGCCCCCTTCAACGCCACCATTAACCTTCAAACATAAGCCCTTTAACGCAAGCAACTAGCCCACTCAACTCCATCTACCTCACGTCCATAGCTAGCACAAACCAACACGTCCTCACACCCACAAAGAGCCACGCACCAACCCTTTAATGCAAGCCACAAGCCCTCACAAATCTTCCCATTTTACCCACGCCACAGACCTGTATTCCCCCAAAGCCTCACATTGTTAGCCAATTCATCCGTCACACTTGCCCCCTTCAACGCCACCCAAATAAATCTTAAACTGCCACCCAAATCAACCTTAAACTACCACCCCAGATAAACCTTAAACAGTCCCTAAAACTGCACTAAAAACATTCCCAAAAGCTTCCCCAAAACAGTCCACAAACCGCAGCCCAAACCAGTCCAAATAAACCACAAAACAGTCCCCTAATTAACCCAAAACAGTGACCAGAAAATACAACAAAAACAGCAGCAAAACGGAGTGAAAACAGCAGCCCGAACGGCAAAACAGCGCGAGGAAAGATGTTGAGTTGGTGAACCAAAAGAGTTGCGGATCATTCACCCTTCCAACGGACGTGTAACGCCCTTTCGTGAGACAACAAAAGAGGTTAGACCCGAGGGCACCTTCTTACTTATCTTCTTTCGTTTTATTTTATTTATTTTAAAATATTATTGCATGAGAGTCGTTTGAGGCATGATGTGATTGTTGGATGAGCGGGATATGTGTTCCCTTTTGTGGTATATCGGATGGAAACCCGGACGTAAATTCCATAGCCGATTCCGAATGGACGGTAGTATGGTCTGCACTCGGGATACAATGCCACGTACCACTTAAGATACACGTATCTCGTCTCATCCTAATTTGTATTTGAGCATGTTATAGTCTTTAGGTTATATGTTATTATTTAAAGCATGGTTTAATTTAGTTTGTATTTATTTGTTAAAGCATGTTTAGGTTGTTCATTATGCATGTTCTTAGATTATGATGCGTTTGGGTAATGATTTATACATGTTGGTTTAATGGTTCAATAGGCTTGTTGTGTTACATTGCGTGAAATTATTTGGATGAAAGCATGTTAGATCTAAAGTACCCTTGAGCATGAATGATGAATAGATTCGGTTAGTTTATTGCACAAATTATATCATCACAAGTGACATAAGTAAGGGACCATTCCGAACCCAACGGTTTGAGGTCTTCCCTTGCGAGGGGTGAGTGCGGCCTTAAATCTGTCCCGGTTCACACCGGGTGGCGACTCCATGTTATTTCGTACTTCCCAACTAGGCCGCGAGCCTAGAACAGCGTCGCCCAGGTTCTGTTGTCTACAGTCTGGCGATTCCACTGGGGACATCTTGAATCGGCCCCGAAATCATGTCTTGTGATGTTTATGATTTGTGCTTTAGTTAATCGTTTCTATAGTGAGTTGAAAGGGGTGTAATCAAAGGCATTGTTAAGGCTAGGTAATGGTTCGATGTCTTCCTTCACTCACTAACTTTTTATAAGGAAAAGCTGTGAAGACACCGAGATAATCATTACTTGTAGCTCGTTGTGACAAATTTGGAGGACTCGTTGTTTATTCCTGACACCAAGCGATAAGAGCCCAAGGGGCTTGGGTAATTAAGAGAGCCTCGCTCCACCCTCCCTCTGGGGAATCTACAACGGGAAATCCATTCGACAGTTAGTCACACACCGTAACTCATTGGCACGTACTGTGAGGTATAAAAAAGGTGCACTCACTTGGTCGCTTAACCCTTGAGTGGGGAGTCCTAGTTGTGGGTAATCCTTCGTCAAACGAGAGCCTTTGTCCACACTCCCGTAAACCTACATGTGAACCATAGCCGTATGACCTATTGGGGCCACCCTTTACGCTTTTGATAACCCCATGCATATTATGTCTCATACATCACATGCATCTCATGCATACATGCTTTATGTTAACCCTCGTGTCTTAAAAGCCATCATAGATATCCGTTGGGTTAGAAAAAAGAAAGACTTGTCAAATAAGAGTTTAGCAAACATTGACATCGGGAAAAAGGAAATCGAGAAACAGAGAACTTTACTGCAAGGATAGAAAGACCATGGTGGGCCCAAAAAAAAAAAAAAAAATTGTTGTTTGTTTTTAGTCTTTGATAGTTAGACATAAGTCCGATGATGAAATTGATTGCTTTAAGGTGAAACCTTAGAAACGATAAACTCTTGATGTACTTTTATCTGATACTTTGAGTGATTGATCTATGATAGACTCGTAAGCACTTCACTATAGGTTCTTAGCGGTGAAACCTGAGTAGTTGGCAAGGTGACTAGTTGAAGAAATTATAGGTCGGTGAATGACCGTTTGCTTAGATGTCTATCTTGATTTGCTTATGTTATGATGTGTGGTATGGTTGAAAATGAAAAGAAAAGTCTCTAAAGAAAAGAATTAAACCACCTATAACCAATAGCGTGAAGCTACCCATGGGTGAGTATTAGGACCACCATGAGGAGAAATGCTACTTTAAAGGGTAGGTGTGTTGAAAAAAAAAGAGAAAAAGAAAAAAAAAAAGAGAAAAAAGAAGTTCAAAATGAAAAGAAAAAAAAGAAGAGATAAAAGAGAAATAAAACCATACCACATTGAGCACATAAAAGCAACTGCAGGCATAATTGAGACATCTAGGTTAGTTTGACCCATCGATCCCAATTTTTGAACGAAATCATCGAGTTAGCTTACCTAAGGATTAAGCTGTGAAAGAACATTTGCACACACACACTTTGAGTCTGGCATAGATCATTTGTTCAAAGACTTGGATTTGAGTTGCATCGAATGTTTTGAAGGTTCTCTGGTTTCATTACTAAGCATTCTTTGAGGACAATGATATGTGTAACTATTGGGACTATTTCATAGCATGTGATATAGCATGATGAAATGGAAGGGCCCACCATGTGGTTCATCTTGACCAAGTGCAAACAGCGGAGAGCATAAAGCTAAACCAAGACTGGGGGGACCAGTCTACCACACCGTAAATCAAAGACATAACAAGAAATTGAGCCATGAGACCAGAGAGAAGGCCGAGCAATCACCTGGAGAACTGGCGGAAAACCTAACCCAGCGGAATAGGAAATTCATGCATGCATGCATGCATACACGTAACACATTTGCATTCTTTCTTTTTGTTTTGTTTGTTTTGTATTCACAGGTTTCACAGAAGAAAGAGAGAAATCGGCAAAGACAAGCCAACCAGAATCAGCAACATACGAGTAGTAGTTTTGGGGATGAGTCTCAGGGCTGAGGCCCATATCAGTATCAGCATGGGGGCGAGACCCACATCAGTATCCGTTTGGGCAAGGCCCGTATCAGTATCAGCATGGGGCGAACCCACATTAGAGTCAGCATGAGGGCAAGGCCCATATCAGTATTCGTTGGGGATGAGTCCCGGGGTTGAGGCCCACATCAATATCCGTTTGGGGCGAGGCCCACATCAGTTTGGGGCGAGGCCCACGTCAGTATCAGTTTTGGGGCAAGGCCCACATCAGTTTCAGTTTTAGGGCGAAGCCCACATCAGTATCAACTCAAGGTTGAGGCCCACATCATCAGAATTTTGGAATGAATCCCAGGGCTGAGGCCCACATCGTCAGATTTTGGAATGAATCCAGGGAATGAATCTCAGGGCTGAGGCCCACATCGTCAGATTTTGGAATGAATCCCAGGGCTGAGGCCCACGTCGTCAGAATTTGGAATGAATCCAGGGAATGAATCCCAGGGCCAAGGCCTACGTCTTCAGAATTTGGAATGAATCCCGAGGCCGAGGCCCACGTCTTCAGAATTTGGAATGAATCCCAGGGCCGAGGCCCATGTCGTCAGAATTTGGAATGAATCCCAGGGCCGAGGCCTACATCAGCATCAGTTTAGGGCGATGCCCACATCAGCATCAGTTTGGGGCGAGGCCCGTATTAGCATCAGTATCAGTCTTGCCGGGTATGGCACTCTGGGGGCGAGGCCCACATCTTTATCAGTATGAGCCTTGCCGGGTATGGCATTCTGGGGGCGAGGGCGCCACCATCATCATACCAGTCAGATTAGCGAGGCTTAGGATCGCGCGGCCCACATTGGCAGCACATAGCATCAGATCAGTTCTGCCGGGTATGGCATTCTGGGGGGAAAGCCCACATAGCATCAGATCAGTTTCTGCCAGGTATGACATTCTGGGGGCGAGGCCCACATCACATCAGATCAGTTCTGCCGGGAATAGCACTCCGAGAATGGAGATATAGTCCGGGAATGGTCAGCTCAAGAATGAGCACGCCAAGAATGGCACGCCGGGAATGGCACTCCGAGAATGGAGATATAGTTCGGGAATGGACAGCTCGAGAATGAGCACGCCGAGAATGGCACTCTGAGAATGGAAGATCGGCATCAACATCAGTTTGGCCGGGTATGGCACTCTGGGGGCGAGGCCCACATCACACCAGATCAGTTCTGCCGGGAATGGCACTCTGAGAATGGAGATATAGTCCGGGAAAGGACAGCTCAAGAATGAGCACGCCGAGAATGACACGCCGGGAATGGCACTCCGAGAATGGAGATATAGTCCGGGAATGGACAGCTCAAGAATGAGCACGCCGAGAATGGCATGCCGGGAATGGCACTCCGAGAATGGAGATATAGTCCGGGAATGGACAGCTCAAGAATGAGCACGCCGAGAATGGCACGCCGGGAATGGCACTCCGAGAATGGAGATATAGTCCGGGAATGGACAACTCAAGAATGAGCATGCCGAGAATGGCACGCCGGGAATGGCACTCCGAGAATAGAGATATAGTCCGGGAATGGACACGCCGAGAATGGCACGCCGGGTATGGCACTCTGGGGGCGAGGCCCACATCATTATCAGCATCAGACATTTGTGGCTCTCTAGGTACGGAGACGTCACCGCGACACCCTAGGTACGAGGTTAGCATTCAGACATTTGTGGCTCTCTAGGTACAGAGACGTCACCGCGACACCCTAGGTACGGGGTTAGCACTCAAACATTTGTGGCACTAGGTACAGAGGCGTCACCGCGACACCTAGGTACGGGGTTAGCACTCAGACATTTGTGGCACTCTAGGTACGGAGGCGTCACCGCGACACCCTAGGTACGGGGTTAGCACTCAGACATTTTATGGCTCTCTAGGTACGGAGACGTCACTACGACACCCTAGGTACGGGGTTAGCATTCGGACCACAGCGACGCCCTAGGTACGGGGTTAGCACGCCAGGTACGGCATGTGGACTATTCAGACATTTGTGGCTCTCTAGGTACGGAGACGTCATGCGACACCCTAGGTACAGGGTTAGCATTCAGACCACAGCGACGCCCTAGGTATGGGGTTAGCACGCCAGGTACGGCATGTGGACTATTCAGACGTTTTGTGGCTCTCTAGGTACGGAGACGTCACTGCGACACCCTAGGTACGGGGTTAGCATTCAGACCACAGCGACGCCCTAGGTACGGGGTTAGCACGCCAGGTACGGCATGTGGACTATTCAGACATTTTGTGGCTCTCTAGGTACGGAGACGTCACTGCGACACCCCAGGTACGGGGTTAGCATTCAGACCACAGTGACGCCCTAGGTACGGGGTTAGCACGCCAGGTACGGCATGTGGACTATTCAGACATTTGTGGCTCTCTAGGTACGGACATCACTGCGACACCCTAGGTACGGGGTTAGCATCCAGACAACCAACATCATCACTGCGGCACTCTAGGTTCGGAGACGCAACCGCGACGCCCTAGTTACGGGGTTTAGCATTATCAACTCAGCACAGCAGGCAGACCAGGTGATAGCTGGCGAGCCAGGTAAGTAAAAATGCATTGCACGTACTTTGATAGGATTGTCATTGTCACACACTGCACAAGTCCCATCAAAGTGGGGGCGACTGTAGGCATTGCATTTTTGCATATCAGCCCGATGATGAGTCTCGTATGGAGACACTACCTCTTTAGTTGTGAAAGCCGCGGGAAAAACGTTGGAAGGGTAAAGTTGGGAATTAGTATTTTGTCAAATTTAACTCGCTTGTTTCGCTTCGGGTTCGCTTGTTAGACCTCTGTTTTAAAACACACCAAACCCATTAAAACACATCTCACAAATTAAATAATTAAAATATTTAAAACACATCTCACAAATTAAATAATTAAATTATTTAAAATACATCTCACAAATTAAATAATTAAAACCAATTAAAATTAAACTTAAATTAAATTAAATTACATTCACCAATTAAATTGAACTTGAAATGAAATTAAATTAAATTCCTAATTTAAATAAAACACATTCCTAAATTAAATTAAATCACCTTCCTAAATTAAATAAATCATATCCTTAAATAAAAAGAACAAATCAAATCAATTCCCATAATTAAAAGATTTCCTTATCATATACTAAATTAAAAGATATCCCCAATTAATACACAAATCATATTCCTTCTCCAACAAGGTAAACCTCCTCCCTTGCCTATAAAAATAACCCTTTTTCCACAAAAACCAAACCCTGGCTGGCTGGCACATTCACGCAAATCACAAGGAATTTCACAGCTGATTCACGCCCAAAAACCTCCCAAAAATTAACTCCATATTGCCTTTTGCCCCTCCACACGTCCAGTAGCCTTCACGTGAGCAGCAGAACAAGACCCTCAACATGTTGCCTCTTCACGCGTCTTCACCCACTTAGTTTAACAACACGTCCCCACTACTCAAGCCATAGCCCTCACGCTTGCCCCCTTCAACGCCACCATTAACCTTCAAACATAAGCCTTTAACGCAAACAACTAGCCCACTCAACGCCATCTACCTCACGTCCATAGCTAGCACAAACCAACACGTCCTCACACCCACAAAGAGCCACGCACCAACCCTTTAATGCAAGCCACAAGCCCTCACAAATCTTCCCATTTTACCAATGCCACAGACCTATATTCCCCCACAGCCTCACATTGTTAGCCAATTCATCCGTCACACTTGCCCCCTTCAACGCCACCCAAATAAACCTTAAACTGCCACCCAAATCAACCTTAAACTACCACCCAAATAAACCTTAAACAGTCCCCTAAAACTGCACTAAAAACATTCCCAAAAGCTTCCCCAAAACAGTCCACAAACCGCAGCCCAAACCAGTCCAAATAAACCACAAAACAGTCCCCTAATTAACCCAAAACAGTGACCAGAAAATACAACAAAAACAGCAGCAAAACGGAGTGAAAACAGCAGCCCGAACGGCAAAACAGCGAGGAAAGATGTTGAGTTGGTGAACCAAAAGAGTTGCGGATCATTCACCCTTCCAACGGACGTGTAACGCCCTTTCGTGAGGCAACAAAAGAGGTTAGACCCGAGGGCACCTTCTTACTTATCTTCTTTCGTTTTATTTTATTTATTTTAAAATATTATTGCATGAGAGTCGTTTGAGGCATGATGTGATTGTTGGATGAGCGGGATATGTGTTCCCTTTTGTGGTATATCGGATGGAAACCCGGACGTAAATTCCATAGCCGATTCCGAATGGACGGTAGTATGGTCTGCACTCGGGATACAATGCCACGTACCACTTAAGATACACGTATCTCGTCTCATCCTAATTTGTATTTGAGCATGTTATAGTCTTTAGGTTATATGTTTATTATTTAAAGCATGGTTTAATTTAGTTTGTTATTTATTTGTTAAAGCATGTTTAGGTTGTTCATTATGCATGTTCTTAGATTATGATGCGTTTGGGTAATGATTTATACATGTTGGTTTAATGGTTCAATAGGCTTGTTGTGTTACATTGCGTGAAATTATTTGGATGAAAACATGTTAGATCTAAGTACCCTTGAGCATGAATGATGAATAGATTCGGTTAGTTTATTGCACAAATTATATCATCACAAGTGACATAAGTAAGGGACCATTCCGAACCCAACGGTTTGAGGTCTTCCCTTGCGAGGGGTGAGTGCGGCCTTAAATCTTTGTCCCGGTTCACACCGGGTGGCGACTCCATGTTATTTCGTACTTCCCAACTAGGCCGCGAGCCTAGAACAGCATCGCTCAGGTTCTGTTGTCTACACCAGTACATGTCGTATATCGGACTTGGTCTGATGGTTTATCCCAATGAACCATGAGTCTCGGGAGACTCGTATAGACATGTATGTGTTTATATCGGATAAACATTGAACGACTCACCGAAGATTACTTAATATATGGTACACCAACATCAATAGGAATCTTCTCGAGTTGAGTAGCATAATGATTCTTTGACTTGAGATACCACTGTGGATATATGAGGTATCCTCCACACTTTGATGACAGTCACGTCACCGATCTATTTACATCAGACCTCCGCATGTTCGTTGGGTGTGGACTTATCCTCAGGATATCCTGTGTGTATCAAGATATGATCTGTCAGTTCTATGTACAGAGTATAGATATTCCTTATGAGATTAGCAATTTGTTAAATCCATGGATCTGTGATGCACTATAGAAGTGAGTTCTAAGTGTTATTATAAGATTGCTAATAAAATCATCGACGAGATTATACCTATAGAGATTTGACATTAATATCTATATCTCTGGAATAATCTGAATACTTGTGACAGAAGGATTATACGTATGCGATGACCTAGACCTGTATAGTTCAGCAAGTTTATCTGTGGTCGTCATAATTTACGGGTGGGTAAATTATGGACATGAAATTGGATTTCATGACGGATATGTCTGAATTTAGAGAGTCTCACTAATGAAATATACTCGTAGAGCACTATGACAACTTTTATGAAAAATACTAATTATTTATAATTCGTTTAACGGTTAAACGAAAGATATATGCATATG
This sequence comes from Zanthoxylum bungeanum, assembly GCA_019454045.1. Lineage (NCBI taxonomy): Eukaryota > Viridiplantae > Streptophyta > Magnoliopsida > Sapindales > Rutaceae > Zanthoxylum > Zanthoxylum bungeanum. The sequence continues at coordinate 173,913 of SKCR01049666.1, forward strand.
GCCTTTTGGTCATTTCCTAATTAATGTATATTTGTATTTAATACTTGATTTTATTAAATATACATTAATTAATTATCAAATTATGATATTTGACATATATCATTAATATATGTATTTGGATTATTAAAGTAAATATAATATATATATATATATATATATATATATATATATATATATTTGTATTTAATATTATTTAATTATTTAAATATTAAATAATTAAAGTATTAAAATATAAAATATCTAAGTTGATATTTATTAAAGGAAATTATTAAAGTGTATAAGTTTGACTTTCACATTAATTGAAATGGTTATCAAAACGATCTTTGCTTCTTTAATTGAAAAAAAAAAATATCTTATATTCTTTTTGTTGATAAATTCGGCCCATTGACCTAACTATATAAGGTTTTGTTTTTTCATTTACTTCACACTTGTTGAAGCCACTAAAAACATAAACAAAATAAGTTATAGAGAAAAAGAGAAGAAACAAGAAGAAACTCAAAAGTTGCTTGGATTTAAGTAAGTTTCTCCAACTTCTTATTAGAGGGAAACTTATTCCTTTTGTTCTTGGCTACAACATGTGTAGTTCTTAAATTTTTATACTCTTTCTTGTTTGTGTTATGATGGTTGGAAGCATGAATGAAAGATGTATGCATGTACGGTTAACAAAGTATGTTTATAAATGGTGTATAAGCACACTTTTGATCATTTGATGATCTTGTTGTCATTCTAGAGTTGTTAGACCACTCATTGATGATCTAGAATTGTTCTTGAGTTGTTTCAAAGTGGTGAGACTTGTTTGGTATTGTAGAGATTAAATTAAAGTGTTGAATTTGATTAATTTTGTTAATTAGACTAATTTGAGAAATTAAGGTTCTTAACCTAAACTAAAATTAGGGCTTTTCATATATGTATTGTATAATGATGTATATATGATATATATTTAATTTGGTGTTGATTGTATATCATCTAATATTTTTTGAATAAATTTGGACCAAAATGCAAAGTCTGGAAAATGTTGGGCACATTCGGCAATTTGAAGAAAATTGGGATTTTGTGTTGTGAGTTGTATTTGGATGTATATGATATGTATAAATCATTTTGGTAGTGATTTGAAATCACTTAAATTTATATTTGACAAATTAGGACTAAAATTATCAAAATGCAACGTATTGGGATCTCACCGGTAATTAGTGATAAATCTGATTTTTGGGATAAAAATCTATTATTTGAGTATTGTGTAATTAGAATAAATTATTTAATTTTAATTGCCCAAGAAAAATAAATATCGGAAATTATTTCGGAGTGAAAATACGTGAAAACGACGAAAAAAATGACGTTACCGCGTAACATATATCTAAACAGTGAGTTGGTCACTGTTCGGGCAGCCCACGGACTGTCTAAATATTTTTGGGACTGACTTGGGCAGCCCTCATATGTATTGGTCGGTCAGTTCGGTCGGAAATGTGTTTTATGTTTTTTTGCGGAAAACATTTTCGTAAAAGTTTCGCGGTGTTTCTATATTATTTATGTCTTTATTTGATATCGAATAAATATGTTTAGGTGAAATATGAATGATTTATTAATATTGGATATTGAATAATTTATTCGTAAGTTTAAAATTTTAAACTACGATTTCGCCCGAACAGCGCTTCTTCCGCTGCCGCTCTGATAAAACCCCAACAAAATCGTATCAGAGCGAGTCTGATTCTAAACCAATGATATGATTAGCCCTTTCAATTTGATATTTAATCTAATCTTTACTTTTTAGATGCATGTATCTATTTAACTTGATTAAATAAAGTGAATTACATCTTTTAGGAAAATCCACGTTAAATAAGGTTTTATAAAGTGACTAGTATTAGGAATATTTGTTTCTTCGTTCGCCTTGTCAATACGGATGTGAATGATTTCATGATGTTATAGCTGTATCGTGCCAAAGCTGTGCTGTTATGGTTGAAGGTAGTTCATTTGCGCCAGTAGAGCTTATATGATAAGAGACAAATTCAAGTGAAAGTGGAAATCATGAACGTGCCAAAGCTGTCAGGGCTAAACCGATAGCTTGAGTTTGTCATTGACAAGTGAAGCCTTGATATGCCTCCTTTGAACGTGCCAAAGTTGTCACAACGAGAAACGGTCAGGACAAAATTAAGAGTCACAGCGAGTGTGATTGACAATGAGTTGTCTACCCGTGAACATACGTAGGCGAGAACGTGCCAAAGCTATGAGTCGAAATATATTTATGGGGTCCACTTCCCATTATAGAATTCAATTTAATTATTGAATTCTCATTTTTCGTTGGGGATTATAGTATTACGTAAAGTAGTGGGAGGCACGGCTGGGTTAATTAAAAATCCATAACTAATACAGTGTGTAATATTATGAGAATTGTCGCTTATATTTTTCCTTATTCTATTATTTGGATAGAATTAAACTTTTATCCATTGCATGCATTTTTTATATTTTTTTTCTGACTTCACTTATGGTTGCAGATTTCTAGAATAGGTTCTCGATTAGAGTAGGTTGTGATATAATCCTTTAGAGAGAATATTTTCTTATGCAGTCAAGATTGACATGAATTGGTTCATGTCTCGAGATTCTTCACCGGTATTAAGAAAACCCTATTAGGTATTTGTTTATCTGATAATGACGTTTCTTGGCTTTACTGACATTTAGAGGTCACGTGTCCGACACTATCTGTCTTTCAATTATTTACAATTGTTGTAAATATTTGAAGGCAAATTATAAAGCTAAAGAAAAGATATGTGTATAGTTGTGTGTAGAAAATATTGATTCTCACAACACGATAACTATAGATATTAGATACCATATCTATCATCTAGTTATTTAAAATATTATTGAATGATTATTTTGATATTTGATATTAGAACTTGCGACTATTGAATAGTTACTTGTTCTTTATAAATAATTGTTACATATTTTTAATATGACTAGTAGTGTCATTGACGAATAGGTAAACATTAAGAAAATTGTCGATTAAGTAAATAACTTAGAACAATATTTTATGAGATTTTATCACTTAAGTATTAGTTGATTATTTCATATGGTAAAAGATGGTCTGATACGAGATCACACCACATATCCTTATCCATTTAATGAATATTGTATTCGAGAAGGTGATTAAATCTCATTTAACTAATGATTGTCATTGAACCGGAAAATTTATTAAACTGATACATTGGATGTATGTACTTTAATGAATTATAAATTACTTAAGGTAGTTTTCTTTACTTCGTAACTTAATCAATGAATTGTCGTGTCGTAACTTAGTTACGTGTTTCTGATGAAACACGAATATAATATTTTGACTGGTTCAAAGATATTCGATCTGAAGTTTTGAAAACTGTATCTTTAAAATTCATCGTGAGTCTTTGAATTGTTCAAAGATGTTTGATATAATCAAACATATGAATTTAAGGCAATTAGTTTTAAGGTTATTGAATGAAGATGATTCTTACTCAATATGGTTCTTCTACGATTCCATCTTGATGGAATTGGTTAGTGGGAAAAATTGAATCTTATACGATTTGATTCGCTTGATATTGAGTGTTACCGAATTAGTTTCAATCCTCTTAGGGATATGCTCCACAGACACTAATTCATCCATTTAATTAAGATTCCATAGTTTCTACAGTTACGTATATGATATGTATAAGTAGAAAATTCGAATCTTGAAAATTTTGATATTTGAATCTTTCTTTTGAATAATGGTTATATAATTGATGTATGGGTTTTATGGCGAAAATCCGGTAACGCAGCGGAATCGCGGAAAATCAAAATTTTCCGATTTCAAATTTTTTCTCGGATCAATTAAATAAACTTATTTATTTAATTACCCAATTATGAAATTCTGAAAAATTACGCAAGAAATCAAATTTCTTGGTAATTACCGAATTGCCCCACAACTTTGCAAATTGATCATTTTAGTCTTAAAATTGTCAAATACAATTTTGGATAATTCTAAATCATTTCTAAAATGATTTCCAACATGTCCAACATGTCAAAATCATATTGCAACAAAATCTCCAATTTTTAGCTAATTGCCGAAACCACCCAGAATTTTTCAGTTTTTGCAATTTGGTCCTTTTATGTTCAAAACATGTCAAGATCAAATCTAATCAACCCAAAAATTAATATGCATCATATACACACCATAATACATCACATATATGAAAATCCCCAAATTTGGAAAGGGTTAAGAACCCTAATTTTACAATTTCTTCAAATTGACAAATCTTACCAAATATTTTAAATCCATCACTTTAATTCATTCTTTACCACACCAAATAAGTCTCACCATCATGAAACAACTCAAGAACAATTCTAGGTCATCAATGAGTGTGGATGCTGGTTTTCATCCGAGGTCCACAATCGTGAATTTTTAGGTTGGGGGCACTAACGATCCTGCAAAACAAAGGTAGAGTAAACAAAGAGTACTGCCCATCGGTGTGGTGGGTACCGTGGGCACTCCGACACTCAAGTCAGTATGAAGACAAGTAGTGTATAATGGAAGATCAAGGCCGAAAATTACCTTGACTTTTGTTGACTACCGTGAGGGCGGTGGCTGGTGTTTAAGGAGTGAGAAGCTTCAAGAGCTCAAGTGTAAAGGCTAAGACTTGAATGAATCTGTTCTAAATTATACTGCTATTTATAGGATCAATGATATCCCTTTTGAGTTGGATTTTTAGCTGTCATGAGCAAAGATGGGCCTGTAACATGTTTAATGTTTCTGCTTTCGGCGGGGGAAAATAATTTGCATGTGGAGCCGGTATTTGTTGGAAAAGTGGTTTGTCCTTAAGCTGGTGGTTTTGTCATGGTTTAATAATATTAAGTTTTTTTGGCCGGGTCACTATTTTTGGGCTTTGTTTGGTGCTGGGTTTGAAGTAAAAAGACGTTTTTGCCCTTGACCCAAATTTGGCCCGTACAGTTTGTTCCCTACTCTTTAAGTCAAAGGTTCTTTGACTTGGAGAGTATTCTATTGAGTGTATCATCAAGGATTTGATCCACGAATGTAGACATCTTCAATGTCGTCTGGAGTAGCCGAAGGTTAAGACTTCAACTTAACTCTACAAGTAACATGGGGAATGATCCCAATCGACTGAACTAGTTGAAGGTCAGGTCTCAGATTGACTCTGCATATTCCATGGGGCATGTTCCCAGTCGACTGAACCTGATGAAGGTCAGGATAATCCCCATACTACGGGTCCAATGACCAGGGGAATCTTTAATGTCGTCTGGACCAGATGAAGGCCAGGTCTTCTACCTGACTCTACCTGAGTCAAAGAGGAATGTTCCCAGTCGACGGAACCTGGTGAAGGTCAGGAAAATCCCCATACTACGGGCCCAAAGACCAGAGGAGTTTTTAATATCGTCTAGACTAAATGAAGGCCATGTCTTCTACTTGACTCTACATGAGTCAATGGGGAATGTTCCATGTCGACTGAACCTGATGAAGGTCAGGATAATCCCCATACTACGGGTCTAAAGACCAGGGGAGTTTTTAATGTCGTCTGGACCAGATGAAGGCCAGGTCTTCTACTTGACTATGCATAAGTCAATGGGGAATGTTCCCAGTCGGCTGAACCTGATGAAGGTCAGGATAATCCCCATACTACTGGTCCAAAGACCAGAGGTGTCTTTAATGTCGTTTGGACCAGATGAAGGCCATGTCTTCTACTTGACTTTTCATGAGTCAATGGGGAATGTTCCCAGTCGACTGAACCTGATGAAGGTCAGGATAATCCCCATACTATGGGTCTCAATACCAGGGGAGTCTTTAATGTCGTCTGTACCAGATGAAGGCCAGGTCTTCTACTTGACTCTGCATGAGTCAATGGGGAATGTTCCCAGTCGACTGAACCTGATGAAGGTCAGGATAATCTCCATACTACGGGTCTAAATACCAGAGGAGTTTTTAATATCGTCTGGACCAGATGAAGGTCAGGTCTTCTACTTGACTCTACATGAGTCAATGGGGAATGTTCCCAGTCGAATGAACCAGATGAAAGTCAGGATATAAATGTATTATGTCGAATGAGATTATCAACAAGTTCTAAGCAATAGTCGTGTAGATGTCTAATGAGATGTACATCAAGTCTCAAGTCATACATGTGTAGTATCTATAACAACTCTCAAGCTACATACAAGATGATGTCGAAAATGATACGTACCATGTCTCAAGTCATATATGTGTTGCATCAATAACCACTCCCAAACTACATATAAGTAGATGTTGACCGAGACATCCATAATAATTATCAATCTATATATAGATATGTCGATTGGGATACTAATGACATGTCCCAAGCTTCACTAATGTCGACTGGGAGATACTTAGAAGTGCAAATCATACCAGGTAATGTTGATAACGATGTGAACATCAACCCTCTTCATTGTGTCGAATGAAATGTCCTCATATCAATTACCCATTTGTGTATTATCAACAGGAATATCCTCTTCATTCATAGTTTTCGTATTGGTGTGTCGACTAAAATATTTCTGTAGTGATTCTCACACATGTGTCGACTGGTTAATTCATACAAAGCTCCATACATGCGTGGCAATTTTGTATCAAATTGTCGACTGGAGTATACCCATAAATATTCTCGTACTTGCACGTCGAGTGAAATATAAACCTGCATACTCTTCACACTTACATGTCGACTGAAATTTATATGTAAATTCTTAGTACATGCATGTCGACTGAAATGTTCATGCAATCATTTCGTAAGATGTTGATTAGATTACACATATAAAGCTCCTTATAAGCATGTCGACTGAAATGTATTTGTAAACACTACATATATGTATGTCGACTGAAACAATCTTACCAAGATTCAAATGTTGACGTCGACTGATATATATACAATTCATAAGGAAATGGACTCGAATACACATGAAAGGCTCCATATTATCATGTCGACTGAAATGATTATATGAATTCTTTATTCATGCATGTCAACTGGAGCAAACCTGTAATTACTTAACACATGCATGTCGACTGGAGTATACCTGTAATCACTTCATACATGCATGTCGACTGGAGTATACCTGTAATCACTTCATACATGCATGTCGACTAGAGTATACCTGTAATCACTTCACACATGCATGTCGATTGATGTAATCTTACTAAGAATCATTTAATGATGTCGACTGGAATAAAAACACTTTAAAAATATATGAACTCGAATACACATATAAGGCTCTATATAAGTATATCGACTGAAATGCATGTTAACTGAAACAATCTCTCTAAGATTCAAATGTTGATGTCGACTGAAATATAAATATTTCATAAAGATATGGACTGGAATACACATAATGGCTCCATATAAGAATGTCGACTGAAATAATCTTCGTAAAGATATAGACTGCAATCACCTCATACAAGTATGTCGACTGAAGTATACCTGCGAACACTCTATATATGCATGTCGATTGAAAGAATCTTACAAAGATTCATACATTGATGTCGACTGACATAAACCTGCACTATTTATAAAGAATTGTTGACTGAAATACTAGGCTCTTTCATATATTGTGTCGAATGAAAAAATATATCAAGGTTTCACTCTGTTATGGAAGTAAATTCATTAAAGGGCGAGCTACTTCTGCAATCGACAAATGTCATCCTATTGTCTCCTTAAGTTGTCTTCGTCATAATGCTACTCTTGGCATATTAGAGGGAAAATAGGCCTAAGGATGTCTTGAGCCCAACTTCAATTATTAAAACCCTAATGGAAATTTCGAGACATCTTTTGGAGGGAATTTGAAGCGCCAAAATGAGAAGTATAAGAAAGAGTTTTGAAGATCATTTTGTCTTACAAAAAATTTCTCTCGGTTGGCAAGTTGAAGAAAGCTCTCTGCATCTTCAAGGTACCCTTAAAATCCTTCTTCATGCTTCAATATCTTTTTCATAGTGTAGATTTAAACTGTTCTTCGTCTAATAGGTTATTTGATCTTGAAAGATATAGTGAAAATTTGGATTTTGTTTGAGGTTAAGACTGGTTTAGATATTCTAAGGAATAGAAACTTTAGGAAACTAGTGCTTGTAACCCGTCGAGTGAGGAATCTTTGGGTAGTTTAGGTGCGTAAATTGACAAGTATATTGAATCACCTGCGGATGATTCAAGTGATGAAGAGACTTATAGGGATTGGTCGTATGAAGATTTCATTGAGGCTGGACTTGTAACAATAGCTGAACCACCGTTAGGAGTACCCACCGATGCGACACCTTTGAGATCATTACCTGCCATTGGAGAGTCGAGTGGGGTTCCCAGCTCGAGTGAACCAACAAATATCCTAACTAAGAATCCAGCCAGTAGAGTGACCGAAAATCAATGAGAGAGATGAGATTGAAGTATAGGTTTCCTCAATAAATAGAAGTAAGGTTAGCATCATCGACTGAAAGGATAGATTACAAAATTCCTGGGTGGATTGGGTTTTACGAACGCCCATTCATAGATGGATTCAGATTCCCCATCCCAAAGTTAGTATGGGAAGTGTTGAATCACTACCAGTTGGCTCATTCTCAGGTAATTCCAAACACTTGGAGGATAATACTATCGATTGAGTGTATGGCTTTTGAATTGGGGATCGAATTTGGGGTGAAAGACCTATTGTATACATACTATATGAAGGAGCACCTGAGAGAAAATGGAGGTATCATTTGTATCTCCGCCAAAAGAGAGATCCTTTGGTGTTGAGGCTTACAACAAATGACAGAGGGGATTGGCAGAAAAGTTATTTCTTTGTGAGAGGGGAGAGTGTATTTGGGTCGAATGAGAGTGGAGATATACCAGAACATTGGAACTCGTCGAGTGAGTGTTTTCAACCTTACCTTCGTAGTTTTTATATTTATTACTTGTATGACTGAAACTCTCATACTTTTCTCCTTCCAGGTCTTCAGTTGAACAGAAAATTTGATACTACTAGTCAAGTCGTATCAAACACAAAGTTCATTCTCAACTTGTCCGATTCAAAGAGGAATTGGAGAACCTCTTTAGAAGAGAGGAGACTGAGGTTAACCCCGTTGTGGTGGAAGGAAGTCTTTGATTCAGAAGATACCAATTGGCTTTGTGTAAGCATATTCTGGCCGTGATATTGTACACTTAGGCGATTGAAGTTACATTTGGAAAGCTGTTGTTTTTAAAACCTTTGACCCCTGAAGAGTTTTTATGCGCAGCTGAAATTATGTCGGGTCCGTTTAAGGTGTCTAATCTTATGAAATGAGAAGCCGGGGAAGGACAAAGAAATCCAAAAGGAATGAGTCTGAAGTCATTGAAGTGGAAGTACCCAAACCAATGGAAGTCACTTCGGCTGATGTTCCTGCCTCAACGATACAGCCGATTGAGAAGGCCTTCGCGGTAAAAAGGAGGAAATCTATAGTCGGAGTGGAGGAAAATGTAGAAAATGTTATAGTGAAGATTCCTCACGGGTCCACTGTAATTTCGGATCCCTCCAGCCTGTCTAAATTTATAAAACGACTCATCCTTGAAGAAGTTGAGATTTGTTTGACTGAACTAGGTCCAACCGGAACAAGCAAGAAGATTGCAGCTCTGAGTTATCAGGTGAGATGTAAATATATTTCTATATCTATTTTTCTTTTTTTTTTCCTGTCAAATGAGAGAAATAAGTCATGTTTGTTTCAGGTGATGGAGTGTGGCCTTTTTATGCAAGCATATGCTGAGTTGAGCCAGAGGAGGATGATGGATTTAGAGAATGCCAACACGTCTATGAGAAAGGATTTTGCCAAATTGAAAATGAATTTTGACATTTCTGAGAAGAATTTGAGAAAAGTTGAAAATGAGTTGAATGAGACTCAAGCAACACTGAAATTGGAGAAAGATGTATCTGAGGCTACCAATGAAGCGTACAATGAAAGTGTGGAGAACTTAACGAAAGAGAAAGCCGAATTGCTTGAACAACTTGAAGTGGTTGCGTTTGAATCGATGATGAAAGGGAGGAGCAATCTAATGAAGGAATAACTGGCTGGTGAGCATGTCGCTTGTAAGCCGAAGAAATGGATCCGAGAATATGAGAGGTTGGTTGCTGGGTTATCTCTTACGAGTGAAGGTGAAAAAGAAAATAGGGAAAAAGTGATTTCGAATGAGGTGGTTGGAGAGCAAGCGGTCACTAGAGATGCTGCAGATGAAGGGATTATTATGGAGAAACATGCTGAAGCAGTTGAAGACCATAGATTGCTTGAAATTGGCCCAATCTCCTCTGTTCCCAGCCAAACTCCCGAAGCCCCATCTGAAGATGTTCAGCCTACTTCTAAAGTTCAGGCGTCTGAGATGCCGGTAGAATGAATATGCAATTGTAATTTTCATTTTCGTTGTTTTTTGTAATGGAAACCATAAAATTTGAATGGAAGTTTACTTTTTGATCAAATTCTAAGCTTTCTTGTTTGCTTTGTCGCATGAATTTCAAAATGCAAATAAATTGCTTAACAAGAAAACATGATATGTCTCATTGTCAAATGATTATCATTCGTCAAATGGCTATGACAAAGTTGAAAAATTATTGTTACTACGGTAGAGTCGTTTGAGATGAATTGCATTCCAGCTATTTTGAATTGGCCTTCCTTCAGTTGTTTCCAACTTGTAAGCTCATTGCCCAACAATCTTTGTAATGACATATGGGCCTTCCAGTTTAGTCCAAACTTTCCATCTTTGATTTCCTTAGTATTTTGAAAAACTTTGCATAGGACCCAGTCTCCTTCTTTAAACGTTCTGCACCTGACATTTCTGTTGAAATACTTGGCCATTCTTTGCTGATGAGCAGCAAGTCGTTTGGAGGCTTGTTCTCTTAATTCGTCAACCGTGTCAAGGCTGTAACTCATGAGTTGTTGATTTGAGTCTTCTTCGAGCCATTGGCAATGAGGTGTAGGAAAAATTCCTTCGACTGGAATAAATGCTTCACACCCAAACGTAAGTGAGAATGGGGTTTGTCCAGTCGATGACCGGGCAGTAGTTCTGTAGGACCACAAGACTCCTGGAAGTTCATTTGCCCATGCTCCTTTCGATTTCTCCAATTTTTCTTCATTGTGTTCATGATCGTCTAGTTGGATGATTCGGCTTGACCATTGGCTTGATGAAAGCGTGGGGTCGAAAAGCTTAGTTTGATTCCCCAATTCGCGCCGAAGTCTTGGAAACGGTAGCTGATGAATTGGGAACCGTTGTCAGTTACAATTTCTCTTGGTAATTCGAATCGACAAATGATGTTTTTCCAAATGAAGTTTTGTATTTCTCTATCTCGTATCTTGGCAAAGGCTTCTGCTTCAATCCATTTGGAGTAGTAATCCGTAAGGACGAGCATGTAGACTCGCTGTCCTGGGGCGGTTGGGAGCTTCCCAACGATGTCCATCCTTCATTTCATGAATGGCCAAGGTGATAGAATCGGGTTGATCTTCTCCGATGGTAAGTGTGAGATTGGGGCAAATCTTTGACATTTTTCGCATCTACGGGTGAATTCAGCCGAATCTGCCCGCATAGAAGGCCAATAATACCATGTCGTGTGGGCTCGACATGTTAAGCTTCTTCCACCTGAATGGTTTCCGCATTCCCTTTTGTGTAGCTCAGCTAATACATATTGGGCTTCCTCAGGAGTAATACATTTAAGGTAGGGACCAGATAGGGACCTCTTTAAAAGTTGTCCATCATGTAGTGCAAATCTGGCAGCCTGTCGTTGAATCTTTTGAGCCTTCATTTTATCTTCTGGTAATATGCCACTTTGCAAATATTTTACTATTGGAGTCATCCATGAGTCGCCTGGTGTGATTATGGTAACTTCTTCGACTCCATCTTTCCAAATTGTTGGCCATTGCAAATACACGATTGGGATGGACTAGGTTTTATCTCCTTGCATTGTCGAACCAAGAGTGGCTAACGCGTCTGCATGAGTATTTTCATTTCTGGGGACTTGAGAAATAGTTAATTCCTCAAACGTCGACTGGTATTCTTTTACCTTTTTTAAATAAGAGGCCATTTATGGGCCTCGTGCTTGATATGAACCCTGGAATTGGTTGACAATTAATTGAGAATCTGACATTACTTTGATCTTTTTGGCTCCAAGTTCTTGTGCCAAGTTTAGACCGGCTATGAGGGCTTTGTATTCGAATTCATTGTTGGAGAATCTGAAGCCGCACTTGACTGCCTGCTGCAATATATCGCCTTCGGGAGTAGTAATCATAATCACTGACCTACACCCACGTTTATTGCTTGATCCATCGACTGCAAGCTTCCATGTGGTTGAAGGATGAATACATTGGATCTCCTATTCTGCTGGTGCCTGTAGACTGGGACTGAAGTCAACTACAAAATCTGTGAGTGCTTGTGATTTGATTGCAGTGCATGGTTGATATGTGATGTTGTGTTCTCCAAGCTCCACAACCCATTTCGTCAGTCTTTCTGAAAGCTTAGGCTTATGAAGTATGCTTCTCATTGGATACGATGTATAAACTGTGATTGGGTGCCATTGGAAATATGGTCGTAGCTTCCTAGATGCCGTCACTAAAGTCAGTACCAATTTTTCCATATGAGGGTAGCGTAACTCTGCATCTAATAGTGTTTTACTCACATAGTAGACTGGGAGTTGTGTCCCCATTTCTTCTCTGATCAAGACTACACTTACTGCTCGTTCCGAAACTCCTAAGTAGAGAAAAAGCCTTTCATTGTCGAGTGGCTTTGATAACAAAGGTGGGGAAGACAGGTACCGTTTGAGTTCTTTCAAAGCTTCCTCGTGGGCTGGGGTCCATTCAAAGTTCTTCGCTTTTTTTAAAGCGGAGAAGAATAAAAAACTTTTGTCTGTTGACTTGGAGATGAATCTATTAAGTGTAGCAATTCTCCCAGCTAGTCGCATGACATCTTTTGGATTGGTAGGAGAAGGAATATCGAGTACGGATTTGATCTGAGCTGGATTGGCCTCTATCCCTCGTTGTGTGACCATGTACCCAAGAAATTTGCCTGAAGCGACACCAAAAGCACATTTTGTTGGATTTAACTTCATGCCATATTTCCTCATTGTGTCGAATGCTTGTTCCAAATGTGATAGATGTTGTTATGCTTCTAATGATTTTACCAACATGTCATCTATGTAAACCTCCATTGTTTTCCCAATTTGTTGAGAAAATATTTTGTTTACCATGCGCTAATATGTGGCCCCAGCATTCTTGAGGCCGAATGGCATCACTTTGTAACAATATATGCCTATGTTGGTGATAAATGCAGTCTTCTCCTGATCATTTGGATGCATGAGGATTTGATTGTAGCCTGAATACGCATCCATGAAACTTAACAATTCATGACCTGTTGTAGCAACAACCATCGAATCAATATGAGGCAAAGGGAATGAATCTTTGGGGCATGCCTTGTTCAAATCTGTGAAGTCGATGCAGACTCGCCATTTCCCATTCTTCTTTCGTACTATCACCACATTGGCTAACCACTCTGGGAATTGGACCTCATTGATGGCTCCATTTTGTAACAATTTTTGGACTTCTTCGTCAATTATCTGATTTCTCTCCGGGGTGAACTTTCTTCTATTCTGTCTGACAGAAGGGTAGCTTGGGTCCACATGGAGCTCATGGGTGATTAATTCTGGATCAATCATGTCGCTTTTTCAAGAAATCAATTAAGTCGGCTCGTAGTTTGGGATCTAGATTAGCCCCAATCTGTGCTTTGTAATCTACATGTTGTAGGTGAATTTGGACCTCATCAAGTTCCTCTATGCTTGGTAGATCAGGTGGTGAAGCACCAGATCCATTTATTAATTGTTATGCCGATTGAGGTTTTGCTTTCAAAGTCGTTTGGTAACAACTTCTGGAAGCAGGTTGGTCCCATTTTATCTCTTAGATTCCCCACCTGGTGGGAAATTTTAGCACTTGATGACAAGTAGACGAGACTACCCTCATCTCATGAATCCAAGGTCTGCCAACAATTAAGTTGTAGGCTGAGGGACAGTCGAGGACTAAAAATATAGTCATCTTATTGATTCCTCCTACGTAGACTGGGAGAGATATCTCCCATGTGGTGAATTTATGTTCACCACTGAATCCAATAAGAACTGTTGACCTCCTATTGATTTTTTCTATCTTGGCTCCCATGTCAGAAATGGCAGTTTTGAAGATGATGTTTACTGATGATCCCATGTCAACTAGAACTCGTTTGATCATAAAGTTTGCAACCTGCAAAGAGATCACTAGCGTGTCATGATGAGGGTTCATTTGATTGGAGTTATTGTTGTCTGGAAATTCGATCGTTAGGTTCGTAAACATCCCCTTTATTGACATAGTAGAATGGAAAAAAAATTCATTGTTGCTGCTCTGGAATGTCGTTTCGCGGCTGAGTAAGAGATACCGCTGACTTCGGATCCACCAGAAATAAAACTTTTGGTATTGTTGATTGGTGGTGGTGGTGTGGGGCCATCTTTTTTCTCGTCTCTCCGGGCCATCATAACTTTGCCTTTCTCTGTGAGCAAATCTCTCAGGTGTCATTTATTCAGCAACTTCGATACCTCCAATCTCAGTGCTACGCAATCTGCTGTCGTGTGTCCATAATCCCGATGAAATTCACACCATTTGCTGGTATCTTTCTTGCCAGAATAATCTCTGGAGCGTGGGGGCCATCTTACTTCGCTCCCAATCTTTTTTAGGACCGAAACCAACTCTCATGGGGAAACAGTGAAATTGTAGTCTGGGAGTCTTTCCCTGTTTACGATTTTATCTTGTACCTTGTATGGCAAGGGTTGACGGTTGAAGTCTCGGTTGAAATGTCTATGCGCCTTTTGATGACTCTTCATGTCTTCTGGCCGAGGTGCTTTGTTGGGAAATTCTTTGTGTCGTTTGGGAGTATTTTGAATTCTATCACTCTGCAAACTAGAAGAATTTTCTTTCCTTTTGTTCCTCTTGTCTTCTTCCTACCTAATTTCAATTTGGGCTCGAGCCATGGCTTGATCCATCGTGTAGCATCGAAATTTAGTGAGTTTCTTGCAGAGTCCACTTTCTGAAAGTAAACCGTTTTTGAATGCTTCTACTGCAGTAAGCTGATGGAGATCTGGGATAGTTATCCTTTCTTTATTGAAGCGAGCCACGTAGCTTCGTAACGACTCTCCTTTTCGTTGCTAGATGGCGCACAGGTCGTCTGAAGTTTTTTCAATATTACAAGAGCTCACGAAAAGCTCCACAAACTTATCTGCCAGCTTCTGGTATGACCCAATGGACCTGTATGGGAGATTGATGAACCAAGTTAGGGCCGGACCCGCCAGTGTTTCTCCAAATCCTCTGCACATTCCAA
The DNA here is from genome assembly GCA_019454045.1 of Zanthoxylum bungeanum. Classification (NCBI taxonomy): domain Eukaryota; kingdom Viridiplantae; phylum Streptophyta; class Magnoliopsida; order Sapindales; family Rutaceae; genus Zanthoxylum; species Zanthoxylum bungeanum. Next base: position 189,227 of record SKCR01049666.1, read on the forward strand.
CTTCCCATTGTCGATGAGTTAGGCCCGTTGATATCATTTTATATTTGTAGTGGATGATGTGGTCGTCTATGGAAGGATCATCATTTTCCACATCATTGAACGTTCCCAAAAGGTTGGATGAGACCATATGATTGTTAGGATTGTCAGGAGTATCACGTTGTTGAGAAGTGGAAGAGATTTGTTCCAACTGCTTCTGAAGGTTTATGTTGGAGCTTCGCATGGTCAGGTTCCCTTCCTCCAAAGTTCGTAATCGTTCTTGCAGCATGGTTATTTGTGATGCCGCTGGGTTTAGAGTCTGCTCACTGCTTGAAGCCATGAGTGATGTGTTGGACAATTATGACTCATAGCATCATTATTTGTAAAAGACATGATGTTTTTGTTCAAATTAACTATGTGACAAATAAAATTGCTCTTTTTCACATGTTGCCATGATTAAATCCATTCGGATAATGCTTGCTATTGCTGTATATTTCGATTATGAAATATAGCTGATGGACGTCAAAACCGCTTTCCTTAACGGAAACCTTTTAGAGGATGTTTATATGCAACAGCCTGAAGGTTTTGTCATGCCAAAACATGCAAACAAGGTTTGCAAGTTAAATCGATCCATTTATGGATTGAGGCAAGCATCACATTATTGAAACCAACATTTTGATGAGATCATAAAAGAATTCGATTTCATTCAAAATGAAGATGATTCTTGTGTGTATAAGAAGTTTAGTGGGAGCGCACTGACATTCACTGTCCTTTACGTTGATGATGTATTGCTTATTAGCAATGACATTCCCATGCTACAATCGTTGAAAGCTTGGCTTTCATTAAAATTCTCTATGAAAGATCTTAGAGAATCAGCCTTTATTCTGGGAATAAGGATCTACCGGAATAGATCTAGAAAGCTGCTTGGACTCTCCCAAAGCTCGTACATTGACAAAGTGTTGAAGAGATTCAACATGGATCAGTCTAAGAGGGGACTGCTTCCAGTGTCACATGGCGTCTCTCTATCTAAGGACTTGTGTCCTAAAACTCAAGATGAGAGAGATAACATGAGTCAGATCCCGTTCGCTTCTGCAGTCGGATCGATCATGTATGCCATGATATGTACACGACCTGATGTCTCATATAATTTGAGCATGTGCAGTCGCTATCAGGTTGATCCAGGTGATGGTCACTGGATTACTGTTAAGAACATCTTTAAGTATCTTAAACGAACTAAGGATGTTTTCTTAGTCTATGGAGATGGAGAACTTGAGGTGCCTGGGTTCACTGATGCAAGTTTTCAAACCGATAAAGACAACTCTAAGTCACAATTTGGGTATATATTTTGTTTGAACAACGGAGCAGTGAGCTCGAAATCTTCCAAGTAAGATTCTGTTACCAATTCAACAACAAAAGTGGAATACATCGCTGTAGCTAAGGCAGCAAAATAAACAATTTAGATCCGTAAATTCCTAATTGGATTAGGAGTAGTTTCATTAGCAGCTGAGCCCATTCCTTTGTATTGTGACAATAACGAGGCTATAGCGCAGGCTAAGGAACCACGGTCTCATCAACGATCCAAGTATGTACTTCGACGGTTTCATCTGATTCGTGAGATCGCACATCGTGGCGATGTGAAGATCGAAAAGATCATTTCAGATGATAACCTTGCAGATCCGCTGACGAAAGCTATATCTAAGCAAAAGTTGAGCGACATGTACATAGTTCATGTGTTAGATACTTGAGTGATTGGCTATAGGCGAAGTGGGAGATTGTTGGACAATTATGACCCATAGCATCACTATTTGTAAAAGACATGGTGTTTTTGTACAAATTAACTATGTGACAAAAGAAATTACTCTTTTATCATTTTGTAATTGGATTACATGGATATATAAATGATAAAAGTCCATATGATTAGTACCAGATTATAAGATATGAGACAATGTTAATCCACGAAAAGTTTACTCATTAAATATCCATAGTCGTAGTATTATCGAGACTGGACATCGATAATGCGGAATAGGCTAGTATTACACTTGTGCGCGTTATGGAAGCTTAACGACATAGTTCTCCTATATTTAAGTATTTGATACTTATGCAAGTGTGATAGGAGGTTCTGTTAGCCGTTGGATCAGGAACAGCTTCGCTCTGGATAGACCCATCGGAGTCTCATTGATAGTATGACTATGTCTCTATGGGAATCCGAATCAGGGTAGGTGTATGTGGTCTTTAACCTGAGACTTGCATCGCTAATACTTGCGACAATCAGTATACTTTGGTTTTGGTCGTCTGGAGCTTTAATAGGTTCTGTGTACGCCTCTTCTTGGTTTACTGAGAATCGTAGTGTATTGGGTGTGATGTCAAGATGTGAGTATCACTTCAGTCATTTGGAGATGATGATCGCGGCAGGATACGAAACTAGTACTCTTAAATGTTGCAGCTATCGGGATAGTATGACTAGGTCATGATTATCCGATTACAGAGACTAGTTGCTAGTGATCCGATATATGCTTCGTACGGGATAGACACAATTCCAGCCCTAAGCCTAGCATGTGACATCTGATACTGGATCGTATTACGCAATACTTTATATACTAAGCCTGATACAGATTATATATTCCTCGTTGAATATTTTTGGAGAATTGGGTAGGCACGGTGCTTTGCTAGAAGCCAACCATATCTTGTAAATCGGTAAGAACGTGGTACGGGGTGCGCACGTGTCGGATAGTCCGACAACCGGATTTACTGCCAACATATCCGATAATCTCTTGGGTCGCTTCACAAATATTCACCAATGACATTTGACTCGAACAGAATTAATCTGGGATTAATTATGAGAGAGAAAATTAATCTGGGATTAATTGCGGCAAGAATTTATCTGGGATTAAATTCGTCTAGAAGAGATAACGCGATTAATTTGGAATTAATTGATTAAATAATATATTGGATATATTAATTGAAATCAGATTTCAATGCGGAATTAAAATTGGATTTTAATTCGGGCGAACGAATTAATTTGGAATTAATTCGTAAGCGACTTTCGTAATAATTTTACTGGGCTTTATTAGTTAATTAAATTGGATTTAATTACGTGGCAACGGAAAATTCGTTTAATCAGATTAAACGAACCCGAGCCCGAAGTATGTTGAGCAACCCACTTGAATTTTGAATTTAAGTGTGGGACCCACTAACTTACATCAATTGTCAATCTAGTTGATGGAAATGGTGGAGCTTTTAATGCAATCTTTTGCAACACACTTTGTTTTGCTTTTTGGAAAAGCATATACCTTTTGAAAGTTGACTTTGGTGTATTAGTTTTTAGAAAGCAAAAAATCAAACAAGCTAGCACTTAGAGGAGTCTTATGAGGTGATAGGGAAACTCACCATTGGGTTGGAAACCTTCAACAAAGCTTGGAGCCTTATCAACATATAAAGAAAGTTTTGAATCACATCCGTTCAATGTAAGTTTTTTCCGCAAACTCACTTGATCATTCACACACAATATCATGACTTAGAGACATTGGGCATATCTAGGACACTAACATGATGGTGCTTTAGGAATCGTAGATTGAGAGATATTTGCTTGTTATGAATCGCTAAGGCCCCACGGTGGGCACCAAATTATGGATGCTGGTTTTCGCGCGAGGTCCACAATCGTGAATTTATAGGTTGGGGGCACTAACGATCCTGCAAAACAAAGGTAGAGTAAGCGTGGAGTACTGCCCACCGGTGTGGTGTGTGCCGTGGGCACTCCGACGCTCAAGTCAGTATGAAGACAAATAGTCTATAATAGAAGATCAAGGCCGAAAATTACCTTGACTTCTGTTGACTGCCGTGAGGGCGGTGGCTGGTGTTTAAGGAGTGAGAAGCTTCAAGAGCTCAAGAGTGAAGGCTAAGACTTGAATGAATATGTTCTGAATTATGCTGTTATTTATAGGATCAATGATATCCTTTTGAGTTGGCTTTTTAGCTGTAATGAGCAAAGATGGGTCTGTAACATGTTTAATGTTTCTGCTTTCGGCGGGGGAAAATAATTTACATGTGGAGCTGGTATTTGTTGTAAAAGTTGTTTGTCCTTAAGCTGATGGTTTTGTCATGGTTTAATAATATAAAGTTTTTTGGGTCGGGTCACTATTTTTGGGCTTTGTTTGGTGCTGGGTTTGAAGTGAAAAGACGGTTTTTCCCTTGACCCAATTTAGCCCGTACAATGAGTGGCTTAGCAACTTTAGAATGGCAGCTTGATTATCAAATAATCAAAAGAGAGCTTATGAAACCATTTCAAGCTCACTTAGAAACCATACATGCATACATCTTTCATTCTAGTTCACAACCAATTAAAACATAAACTATAAGTGTAGAGACAACATCCTAGCAACACATATTGAAGCTAAGCATGTTAGAAACATTTTCTATATTGAAGACTTTAAAGAAAAACTTACAAAACTCAAAGATTTCCAAGCTTTCTTCTTTGCCTTCAAACCTTTTTCTCTCAACTCTTTTATGTTTATTTCGGTAACTTATGAACCCTTAGCCTAATGAAATGAAACAAAACAATATATACCTCACCCAATTAAGCCTTGGCCGAAAATTGGTAAGGAAATACAAATATCTAGATATTTTTATTTCATTTAAAGTTTACTTTATCAACTTGTAATTTTGATCATTACAACTTTAATGAAAAATTCAACAAGTCAACAAAAGCAACTCAAGTCATTTCCTAAAATATCAAAACTTAAGATATTTATATTTTTAATTAATTTAATTATTTAATAATTAAATAATTAAATACTTATTTAAATATATGTATAATATTTACTTTAAATATCCAAATACATATATATATTTATTATATATGTCAAATATCATAATTTGACATTTAATTAATGTGTATTTAACAAAATCTATCATTAAGTACAAATACACAATAATTAGGAAATGACTATTAGGTCCATTCGCATGTATTTTTCGTTTAACCTTTAAACGACTTATAAATAATCAGTATTATTCATAAAACTTGCCCTAGTGCTCTACGAGTATATTTCACTAGTGAGACTCTCTAGATTCAGGCATATCCGTCACGAAATCCAATTTCGTGTCCATAATTTACCCACCCGTAAATTATGACGTCCACAGATAAACTAGCTGAATCATACAGGTCGAGGTCATTGCATACGTATAATTCATCTGTCATAGGTATCCGGATTATCCTAGAGATATAGATATAAACGTCAAATCTTTATAGGTATAATCTCGTCGACGTTTCTATTAGCAATCTCTAAATAATATTCGGAACTCACTTCCGAATTATACTATGGCCATAGATTTAACAGATTGCTAATCACATTTAGGCTACCTATGCTCTGTATATAGAACTGACGGATCCTTTCTTAACACACACATGATATCTTGAGGATCAGTCCACACCCAACGAACAGTCGGAGGTCTAATCTAAATAGATCGGTGACGTGACTGCCATCTAAGTGTGGAGGATGTCTCATACATCCACAGTGGTATCTCAAGTCGAAGGACCACTATGCTACTCAACCCGAGAAGATTCTTATTGACGTTGGTGTACCATCCATTAAGAATCTTCGGTGAGTCGTTCAGTGTTTATCCACTATAAACACCTATATGTCTATACAAGTCTCCCAAGACTCATGGTTCATTGGGATAAACCATCGAACCATGTCACGATAAACGACATGTACTGGTCTCAACGGATTTAACTAACCGGCCCGTGTTAGTAAATCTTGACCAAAAATTTTATTTGATAATATATTTCTAGTAGCGACTTTTCCCAATGTCTATTACAAACTTCTTTGTAACTGCGCACTACATTATATATTATCGAGTCTTTGTCTAATATATACATATCACTAAATCAGATTTAGTTTCGATCTAATCGTAATTAGATCGAATACATATATAAAAACAAGAGGTGCAACAACTATAGAAAGTAATATTATGGAAAAATGGGATGTTCGTATTCATGAATCAGACATAAATACAGTCTGAATTGGCACTATGAGCACCAACCCCAACAATTGAAAGTACTTGCGTCTCGGAGGTACGAGTAGAAGTTTATCATATATATATTTAATAGAATACTGTATTCCATTTGATAGAATATCATTTCTACGATCCCGAGTAATGCAATTATTTTATTACTTAGTGTGTAACATCGGATGTTGATGATTGTAGAAAAAACTTGACTTATTGAAGTCAATTATGAGAGTGATAAACTATAAATGGAACTACATAAGATGAAACGACCCTTAGACATTTTCCATATAAGTCCAATAGGATGTCAGAATCATTTGTGAAGTATTTGATACTTAATGGTTCTGTTATTTTCTTATCGAATAAAATTATCCTATAACTTATAGTGGGAGCGATTCGATTCCGGAAGTTAGTATTAAACCATAGATCTAAAATTATTCACAAATTACTACGATCAAGTTTTGAACTTGATTAAGCTTTCGTTATGAATCCGTTCATAAAATGTGGAAATAGTTTGTGCAACAAAAGCAAAGTGAGCTTATTAAAGGTATGACCTTTATAGTAAGATAGTGAGAAAAGTTATACTCAGTAATCTATTGTAGATTCTGAGGAAACTTGTCTCTACTCGCACTAATTGAACAATTAAAGATATGTTGGCTAATGTTGATATTAAACTGTGTATTTTAGTTAGGAATAAAAAGTAACGTTTTTGAATGGTTTATTCGGATAAGAGATCCGTTGTGATTTCTTTGTTTGAAGAGTTCGTTCTGGAATAGCATTAGAGTTTGTATTCTGCTAAATTACAATTTGATATACTAGCTTATAGAGCCTATTGTAGACTCATATGAGCCTTCTGGAAATCTATATTCTCTAATTTTGATATCAGTCAGATTTAGACCCGGCCAAGGTTTCGGTTCGAAACCGGAACCGAACCGATTGAAACCGGACGGTTCTGGTTCCAATCGATTCCTGTTCCGGAACCGAACCGGAACCTGACCGGTTCAGTTAGGGTTCTTACCCTAACCGAACTGTTCCAGCGGTTCCAACCGGAACCGTACGGTTCTGGTTGGAACCAGATGGAACCCTAGGGTTCCAACATCCCCCAACGGCTACTAGCCGTTGGGGGACAGAGCCGTTGGGCTGGGGGGCAGGGAGCAACAACTCCCTGCCCCAAAGCCCAAAAAAAATTTAGGATTTCCTAATTACCCATAATAACGGTAATAAAATGGTTAATTTTAGGAACAGTTTAAGTATCACAAAAATATTCAAAAAATGTATAAATATGGGTGATTTTTCATTATTTCAACACACCAATATCTCAATTCTCTCAATTCTTACAATTATCTTATTCTCAATTCTCCCATTTACAAATTACAAATTACAATTTATCATTCTCAATTCTCTAATGGCAAGCTCATCTGAGAACACAATGTCAAATGTGCCAACCCAAGAGAGCGGCCCTAGTATCGGTTCACATAGAAGAGAATTTAAGTCTCGTTCCTCAAATGTTTTCAAAATTCATTTTCATTTAGACGTTGCTGATGAAGGTTCAAGAGCAGTATGCAACCATTGTGGGGTTTCTTATAAATTTTCTGGTGGATACGGCAATATGATCAAACACCTGGAAAGACGTCATCTTGTTGAACTTGGACTTGATACGAGGCAAACTCAAATTTTTTAGGTACGCATCATCTAGTAGAGATACGAGTGCTTTAGATTTATTTAAATATTTTGATGCTAAAAATAGAGAAGAATTTGTTAAATTAACTTGTATGGCAAATCTTTCTTTAAGTTTTGGTGAAAAAATTACTTTTATGAATTACGTTCAAAATGCTTTGAATCATGCTGCATGTAGAATGACTAGAAATACAACAAAACGTCAAATTTTTAAATTATACAAAGATGGTAAAATTATTTTAAATGAAACATTTAGAGATATTAAAGGACATCTATCTATTTGTTCTGATATTTGGAGTGACCATTGGCGAACACACTCATACATGGGTGTGACTTGTCATTGGATTGATGCATCATGGAACATGCAAAAATGACTTATTGCATTTAGAGTTTTTGATGAACAACATACTGCACAAAATATTTATAGAATGATTAAAGTAATTTTTGATGAATATGGTTTATTAGGTAAAATTTTAACAGTTGGATTTGATAATACATCTGCAAATACTTCATCAATCAATGATTTAATACAAATATGCGAACCAAATTTAGGGGGTCACTTTTTTCATGTTCGTTGCACATGTCATGTCCTTAATTTATGTGTTCAAGATGGTTTGGAAAAATTAGCACCTTTCATTGAGCCTATTAAAAAACATTTAATTGTATTTGGTCATATTCTCAAGTTAGGAGAGAATGGGCCAAGTTTCATAAATTTAATGGTATTAAACCGATAAAATTTTCACGAGATGTTCCAACACTTTGGAATTCAACTTATTTTCTTTTATGTCAAGCTTTGCAATACAAAGATACATTATGTAGTTTTTTTTCTCAAAATGTTCAATATATCACACTTTTTCCTAGTCAATGGGAAGTTTGTGAATTTTTTTTAGAGATTTTAAAAGTATTTAATGATGCTATATAAATTTTTAGCAGAGTTTATTATCCTACAGCACATTTATTTATTCTTGAAAGTTTGAATATTGTTGGAACTCTCGATAAGCATGTTGATAGTAGTGATCTTAATGATATTGTTTTGTTTGAAGCTATTACTGTTATGAAACGAAAATGGTTGAATTATTTTAGAGACATTCATTTACTTTATCTTATTGCTGCTATTTTTTATCCTAGATTTAAATTAGAAGGTTTGAATAGTGTTTTACCAGCTTACTATGGATATTTAGGAATATTCAATGAAGTTGATATTACAAGAATAATAGCTAAAATAAAAATTGATTTAATAGAGTTATGTAATGATTATGTTACAAGATATAACTTGCAATCAGTAGGACAATCTAGTAGTAGCGAAACGACCGTAATGGAATCTAGACTTAGCGCAGGTGATCGTTGGTTATTACATCGAAATAAAAAACATAGGGATAACACGAATAATAACCCGGAATTAGATAATTTTTTATCTACAAATTTTGAGTTTTCAACTGAATGTTTAGTTAGTAAAAATTTTCAAATCCTTGAATGGTGGAACCGACATCAAAATGTATATCATGTATTATCAATTATTGCTAAAGAGATATTGGCAGCACATGTTTCCACCGTTGCGGTTGAGCAAGCCTTTAGCATCGAATGAAATATATTGGAAGTCAGACAGTCTTCATTACATCCAAGCACTCTAGAAGCAACAGCATGTGTGGATGATTGGACCCGAGCTGATCTGAGGCAACAACAAGATGTCCCAGATGAATTTGAAGACTTGTTCGATAATGCATCTACAAGTGCAAGCGGAACTGGAGCTGAAGGATCAACAGGCACGGATGATGATTGATAATTAAATATTTAAATAATTGTAAAATTACAATTGGGGAAATATCTTTCAAATGTAATGGAATTACGTGAGTTTTGATTTCTCTCACCTCTGGAGGATACGTAAGCAACTTAAGTTTTTAAAAATTTAAGTTCAAGCTCTTTAATTTAATTTTTTTTTAGATAATAATTTTATTTGTAATTTAATGTAATATGTAATGTAAGTTTATTCTATAAATTCAAATTCATAATTTTAAATTATATTATTTTATTAATCTCAATTTTTTATTTTAAAAAAAAATGAATGGAACCGGAACCGTTCGGTTCAGTTCTGGTTGGAACCTCTAGTCAGATTGTCTAATTTTATCAAAGCATATAGAATAAAAATGTGATAGTAGGGTTAGTGGGAACATATAAATTTCTTTCTAGTATTTTACATCATAATGACATTATCATTATTAAGGTAATAATAGGATGTTTATGAGGTAAAAGGTTACCTGAGTCTTATTTTCTCTGTGAAAGCAGTGGGAGTGGTCTCTGTTATATTTGATATAAAGTTTTATATATGATATAAAACTAAGAGACTTATGAGATGCTCACATTAGTCGTACATTAGATATGATCTACTAAATGACACATTGAGACTATTTGTGTGACAGTTAGTATAACTATTTGACAGTTAATGTGTCTATAGTATATAATATTCATCTTTCCTTTGTCGAAAGAGAAATCGATTAGAATGTCTAGTCAATTTTATGGATCATAGGATGATGGCATAATGAATACTATATTTAATGCAATTAGAGATATCAATTTAATCATAATTGGTACGAGTTATTTTGATATGTTGTAGACCATAAGATGGGTCTTGAAACATGTTCTTTATTATCTATGAGATATTAAGAATGAGTTTTTTATTTATGGAGAATAAAGTCTGCAACCATTAGGGTCAGATTAGTTTTGAGACTAATTATGACGTTAGAATGTCTAAGTCATAAAGAGTCAGAAAAGATGCAGTGGGAGTGTCACAAATGATTCTATTGTGAGAGTGGATTAGTTGTAGCTTATGAAGTATTGACTTAAGAAGTTGCATAATGACCTTATAGATTAGAAGTTTGGTATTAGTGTTGTGTTTGCGGTTGTCTGCATAGTATTTTAGATTTGATTCGTAAATACTTGGACAACTTAGTAGCTGAAGCACAATATTGATGTGACATCTGAGTCATATTGATTTAGAACTTAGTTTCTACAGAATATGAATGATGCTGGCTAAGGGAAATAGTTGTGTTTGTTAGACAAACTCAATATATTATAGCAGACCTACCCGTTGTTGCCTACCTCTTGAATGCTGGGTGAGTTCTTGAGGGCCATGCGTATGTGATACACATTAAGATGTGTATATGATACCGTGGATTGACACTAGAGCAAGTGGGAGAAATTGTTAGGGTTGGTGCTCGAAGCGCCAATCCGGATCGTATTTATATCCGATTCATGAATACGAGAAATGTCTTTTTCCATAATATTACTTATTTAATGGTAGCACCTCTTGTCTTTTATATACGTATTCGATCTAATTTCGATTAGATTGAAACTAAATCTAGTTTAGTGATATGTATATATATTAGACAAATACCTTGTGATTTACAACGTAGTGCACATTTACAATGTAGTTTGTAATTGACATTAGGAAGTGTCACTATAAATTGTATATTCTCAAATAAAATTCATGTTCAAGATTTACTAACAATGGTCGGTTAGTAAAATCCGCTGAGACTAGTACATGTCATATATCGGACTTGATCCGATGATTTATCCCAATGAACCATGAGTCTCAGGAGACTCGTATAGACATGTAGGTGTTTATATCGGATAAATACTGAACGACTCACTAAATATTACCTAATATATGGTACACTAACGTCAATAGGAATCTTATCAGGTTGAGTAGCATAATGATTCTTTGATTTTAGATACCACTGTGGATATATGAGGTATCCTCCACACTTTGATAGCAGTCATGTCACCGATCTATTTAGATCATATCTCCGTATGTTCGTTGGGTGTGGTACACTTTATAAGTGAGTTCTAAGTGTTATTATAATATTGCTAATGGAATCGTCGACGAGATTATACCTATAAAAATTTGATGTTAATATCTATATCTCTGGAATAATTTGAATACTTGTGACATATGGATTATACGTATGGGATGACCTCGACCTGTATAGTTCAGCGAGTTTATCTGTGGTCGTCATAATTTACGGGTGGGTAAAATATGGACACGAAATTGGATTTCGTGACGGATATGTCTGAACTTAGAGAGTCTCACAAATGAAATATTACTCGTAGAGCACTAGGGCAACTTTTATGAATAATACTGATTATTTATAAATCGTTTAACGGTTAAACGAAAGATACATGCATAAGGACCTTTTGGTCAATTCCTAATTAATGTGTATTTGTATTTAATACTTGATTTATTAAATACACATTAATTAATTGTCAAATTATGATATTGACATATATAATTAATATATGTATTTGGATTATTTAAAGTAAATATAATATACATATTTGGATATTTCCCTAAGAAAAATAATTTATTGGAAATTATTTCGAAGTGAAAATACGCGAAAACGGTGAAAAACGGTGTTACTGGGTAACGGCTGTCCAAACAGTGAGTTGGTCACTGTTCGGGCAGCCCACGAACTGTCCAAATATTTTTGGGGCTGACCTGGGCAGCCCCCATGCGTATTGGTTGGTTGGTTCGGTCGGAAACGCGTTTTATGCTATTTTGCGGAAAACGTTTTCGTAAAAGTTTCGCGGTGTTTCTATATTATTTATATCGTTATTTGATATCGAATAAATATATCTAGATGAAATATAAAGAATTATTAATATGGATATTGAATAATTTATTCGTAGGTTTAAAATTTTAAACTACGATTTCGCCCGAACCGCGCTTTTTCCGTTGAACCGCCCGACCATATAAAACCCCAACAAATGAACCAAAAACACATCAAAACACTCATAAAACTCGAGATAACTTCCAAAACATCAAATTATAGGGGTGATAATATATTTACTGCTTATCAATATGCCCGAATGGTCAACATTTATATGATAAATTATAATTTCTGTTTATAAAAGTAAGATTCCTGTTCTAAACTGTTAAAATATTTACTAATGGAAACTTCGATGTAATTAATAAAATATAAATAAATATCCCATTTACCTAGAGAAATACTCAGTTTGAAGGGCAGGGTTCCAGTACAAAAATTATTGAAATCGATTAGTGTCAATTTAAAATCCAACGATTCAAATTAAAAAATAAAAAAATTATTGCTCAACGTGGACCGTTTGATAAAAATCCAACAAACCACGCGCTCCAAGTACTGGAACGCCCCATCTCAGTTTAATAGTCGTCCAATGGAAAGTCCATGGAAGCAAAGTAGGTAAAAATATTCTCCCCCGTGTCATTTCATTTCCCACTCACCATCATTTTCAAACAAAATAATCGCCATCTAATCTGTTCTGAAAAATCTCCTACAACAACAACAACGTTGACGTTGATTAACTTAACGATCAGAAAACCAAACCTCCGCTTAATAATATTACTAATTATTATTATTATTATAATTAATTTCTCCGCCAGCCACAGCCACAGCCAGAGCCACAATGTTAATGCTCGTAGACTGTTCCAACTGCCGCACACCGCTGCAGCTCCCGCCTGGGGCCCAGTCAATCCGCTGCGCCATCTGCCACGCCATCACTCGCATCGCCGCCGCCCCTCGATCCGCCCCTCCTCCTTCTTCTTCATCTGCTGCTCCTCCTCCTCCCTCGCCTTACAACCACGCGCCTCCCCACGCGCATGGCCGCAAAAGAGCATTGATCGTTGGCGTTTCGTATAAGCATACCAGGCATGAGCTCAAGGGTTGTATCAATGACGCCAAATGTATGAAGTACTTGCTCACTAATCGCTTTAAGTCCCTGAATCCTCTATCCTCATGCTCACTGGTAACGCATTTTCTTCTCTCTGTAATTTTTTTTTTTTAAAAAAATTTATTTGTTTTGGTGCTGATTAATTGATATTCTTTTTTTTTTTTTGGGTTATAAGTTTGTTTATGTGGAAAGTCGTTTGATTGAGTTGAGGTTGAGCTAATTGTATGAACAAGTTATGTGGGTTAGTATTAGAAACCCAAAAAAAAAAAAAAAACTATGCTTGTGCTAAGCAAAATGAAATCTTAAATTTTACATTGATATCAATTAATTTGTATTTAATGATTAAAGTAAGAGGCCTGCTTGGGTTTGCGCAGATGAATGAGGTTCTTTTTTAAGGACTTGCTGTTGAGTCATTGTTAAATGATAATGCCCTTCGGAACCAAGAGAGTGGTCCGGAAGCAATTAAGAAAGATGCCGATAATTTAAAAATAAAAACAAAACTGCAAATTTTGTGCTACACATAGGTCGGTAATGGTGGATGACAGATTAAAGAAGGAAATGTGGACATTTTTGTTGATGTCTTCATTTGTTTAGCTGTTGTACTGTGGATACTGCAGAGTGTATATAATTGTTGAATGCTAATTTTTGCTGCTCATATTTGGTGTCACCTTGCTTTGAGGAAAATTCCTAAAACCGATAAATCATTTCCTATGTAATTTAGGAAAGACATTATCCATTTGCTTTTGATTACTAACAGCGGGTTTTAACTAATTTCATAAACTAATGGTATAATCTCCGCAATTGCAAAAATAAAAGAGTAGTTGTAGTAGCTAGCTTGTTCATGAGGATCGCCTCTTCTGACCCCAATTCCTTTCTGAAAACCAATTTGCAGAGGAAGATCCTGATCCTTTAAAGTGTCCTACCAAATATAACATGAGAATGGCATTGTATTGGCTTATCCAAGGTTGTCAACCTGGAGACTCACTGGTGTTCCATTTTTCTGGTCACGGTTCACAACAAAGGAATTACACTGGTGATGAGGTTGATGGATATGATGAGACTCTTTGTCCAGTGGATTTTGAAACCCAAGGAATGATTGTCGATGATGAGATCAATGCAACTCTTGTTAAGCCTCTTCCTCGTGGGGCCAAGCTTCACGCAATTGTAGATGCTTGTCATAGTGGCACTGTCTTAGATTTACCATTTCTCTGTAGAATGGACAGGTTAGTCCCTTTTTGTTTCTTAAAATTGATACAAGTTTAGATAAGACCCAAAAAATGAACAAAGCTCAAACAAATAGAAAAGAACGAAAATAAAAACCTATGACTAGAAAATCTTTCTACAGTGCGAGTTTTTGTGGATTTTAGTCTTATTTTGTTCCCTTTGCCTATATATTCTCTCTTGACTTACATGTAGGAATGGGAAATATGTATGGGAAGACCACCGCCCTCGATCAGGAATGTGGAAAGGGACAAGTGGTGGGGAGGCTATTTCATTCAGTGGCTGTGATGATGATCAAACTTCTGCTGATACTTCGGTAAAGTCTTAGCGATGCATATCAACCTTTTCCATTAACTGGATTATAGAAATTACATATTTCTGTTGGGAACTGACACTGAGTTATCCAACTGACGCTCTATGGACAGGCTCTATCAAAGATTACATCAACTGGTGCGATGACTTATGCTTTCATCCAAGCCATAGAGCGTGGACATGGAGCTACATATGGGAGCATGCTAAAGTCAATGAGATCTACCATTCGTAACACAGACAGTAGCAGTGAGCTTGGAGGTGGTCTAGTAACATCTCTGATGACCATGCTTTTGACAGGAGGGATTCTTGGTGGCGGGTTCAGACAGGTATTTATATCCCGTCATCTTTGTCAACTGTTACAAATATGGCTTTTTTTATTGTTTGTTTTACATATTTGTCTCCCCTCTATTACTTGGTTCCTTATCTGATGGTCCGGCACTCCATCTGTCATGATTTGTAGATGGCTTCCATTCCCCTTGCTTTTTTTCCTTTTCCTCTTGAGCCTTTCAGTGGTTGCCATCTCCATGCATGGGGGATGATTTTTACGGGAACTTAATGGAATCAAGGGGTAAAAAAAAGGGAAAAAGAGAAAAGAGAAAAGAGTAATGAATTGGAGCCATATTGCATTGCAAAACATACTATTAGATGCCACAAGGGGGGAAAAAGGTGTGGGATAAAATTCATTTTTGCTTTTGATCCATAAGCCCTCTCAGCTACTTTAGAACCCAAATTCTTTTAGTCCATTTGAACGTGATAATCATAAAATCGTCTAAGCTGTTGTTACTCTTTCTGCAACTAGGGATTTGATATAAGCGTAGTTAGAGATAGCTTTAGCAATCTGTTCAGTGTTCACTGCCAAAAGTAAAAAGCTCTGACCAGGCATCATGGATACAATCTTTGTACATCGATGTCTATGTAGACACACGTCATTCTGATCCAAGTTACGTTGAGAATTTTGACTCATTCATCATAAAAACAAGCTAGATATATATCCTGTTGTTGTTTGTATGCTTGATGCTATTATCTCTGAACTTTATTAATCCTCGTGTTTGATGCAGGAACCTCAGTTGACTGCTAACGAACCATTTGATGTGTATACAAAGCCTTTCTCCCTATAACTAGTAAAGCAACATTCTCATCCTAAAAGCTCATGATTTGTTTCAAGTATGTCCTATGAATGTGTACAATTATTGAACAAACTCGATTCAATCATCTATTTGTGCATTGTTTGTACTTTTTGTTGAGTTATTCGCTTATGCGATAGACTATATATGTTGATGATGAAGAAGAAAAATGGTGACACTACAACCGAATGGAGTTCAAATGCAGCGAAACTCAATTGAAAACTTACGGTACTCATTTGTTATGTCCGGAGACCATAGTCACTTATTTTTGCCGGTCTATATTAGAAACCAAACCACTCTGACAAACCCTAGGAGCAAATACTTTTAAGAGGTGGCTATTGAATTTGAGACTTGAAAAGGGTTTTTATATAAGTAGAGATATTAGATAAATTAAAAAATATTATAATATGTATGTATTTAGAGTCTCAGTAGATATTATATTGTAATATATGTATATTGTAATAATTCAAAAAAAAAAAAAAAAGTAGCATATGTTATTAATTAAGGGATATTATCTATAAATCATCTATTCGATGTTGAAAATACCAGTTGCCACCAGTGATTTATGAAATTATCTTTGCATTACCCTTTTTTTTTCCTTTATCTAGTAGCCATTTTTCTGCCAACTTTGTTAGAATATACTAGAGGAATCTATTATAAAATATTTTGCTTTTAGTCCTATGTAAATGTATAAAAGTACATTTTTATCTTTTGAAATTTAAAAAAGTGACGAAAAAATTTGTGCTAAATTTTTTTTTTTGTCACTTTTTATATTATTTTTTTAACTTAAACAACTACGAGCAAATTGGTCCTTCAACAGGATTTCTTGTCTTAACAAAAATAATAAAAAAGTGACTACTTGATAAAAAAAATATTGAAATAATAAGTGGCTTAAAAATAATTTAAAAAATCTTTTTACATCTCAGAGATAATTAAATATATTAATATATTTACTGCTGATTTTTTCGAAGTTAATTTTTATTAACGAAACCCAACCCATCATAAATTTGGGTTAGTATAGAATGTACACTTTTGCTATAAAAAGGTCCCAAATTTCTGTTGTTA